>QYAP01000354.1:0-42947 GCA_003988905.1 Hymenotorrendiella dingleyae
CCTTATATATAGGACCCCTGTTCCCTACCTAGAAGAAACAGGACAATACAACTTCTTCTCTATCAGACCTCACGTGACTCTTAGCTTGACAATCCTAATAAAGAAATAATTATAAAATCTAATAAAAGGCTTTAACGAAAAGATTAAATATTAGAAATATAATAGAAAAATTAAAAAGAAAATATATTTTAATAAAATATTCTTTATTTTATATGAAACTAAAAAGCTATTAATAGATTATAATTATAAGAATATTACGAAAAGTATTTTTAATATCTCGTTTAATAATAATCGAATTAGGTTCTATTTAAATAATTAATTAAAGAATAATACGAAATAATATATATTAAAAAATAATAAAATCTTTAAAAATATAATTATTAATAGATTTATCTTTAAAATAAGAAAGATATTAAATTAAACATTATTGTCAGGATCACGTTTTAGCACGTGCCTCGGCTTCGGGCTCGCCCGAAGTTCGCAGGCTCCTTCCAGGGTCTCTTATATAAACAGATCGCGAACCTTTTCTTACTCTCAAACTACCTTACGTGACTCGTCTTGAATGCACCTAGTTTTAGGGTCTTGATATCCTTACAATTATTTAATAATTTTTCTATTTATTTTCTTAAAAACTGCCCCGAATAATAATAATAAGAATAGAAAAATAAGCGAAATATATTAAATATATTTAATACGAAGATTATTAATAATCTTATCTTATAAAATAATAAGATTTAAAATAATAGATTTAAGATTCTTAGAAAAAATAAATTAAAATAAATCTTTATAATTAATTATATAATTAAAAAAAAAGAATATTAAAGAGAATTTAAAATAATTTATTAGAATAATCTTATAAAAGTATTTTTTATATACATTTATTAAAAAGAGAAAAAGAATTTTAAATTATAATTATATTAAAAAGAATTATTTAAAAAATTATAAAAATATTTAATCTTTTAAAAGTTTTAACCTTTAAAAGATAAGAAGAAATAAAGTTTTTATAATCCGTTTTTATTATAATTCCTTTTTCCTTATATTATAACTTCGATTTATTAAACTTATATAAAAGGTAAATTTATATCAAATATAATTTATTATAAATAATATATTTATAAGTATAATTATATAAATCTTTTTAATAAATGTTCCTAATATTATAATTTAAATAAAACTTTTAATTAATGTTTATTCTCTTTTTAATATTTTTTATAAAAGCTTTATTATTAATAGAAATAATTAAAAAAGTAGAATATTAATTTAATCTTAAGAATATATATCTTAGATATTAATAAAAATATTATTAATAAGAATATTTCTAAAGATTATATTAAATTATTTAAAATATTCTTATTTCTTATTATTAGGGATTATTTAAAAATTAAAGTTAATAAGGCCTTTATTTATTATAAGCTTATAATATTAAATGATTAAAATAAGGATTTTCTTTTATAAATAATTAATAGAAAAAATTATAATTTCGTAATAAAATTAAAATATAACGGTAAATAGATAAGGATGAATATTATTATAAATATTATTAATAATAAGAATATAAATAGAAAAACTCTTATTTTAAATAATATTTATTAATCCGAATTCTTTTATATTAATAATATACTCTTTTAAAATGAAATTATCCCTATTAAATTCGATTATTATTTTCTTTTTTATTTAAATATAATTTTTCCAAAATTTTAAAAGATTTTAAGGATTAAATTTCCCGTTAATAATTTATTTCAAATAAATACTTAAGAATTCCGAATAATAATCTATAATTATAAAAGCTCGAAAAGAAAAAGGGATCTTATCTAATATAATAATAATAATAGAAAATATAAATATCTAAGAAAGAAAAGCATTTAATTCTTTCTTTTATTATTAGATTTTCAAAAAAAGAGCCTAAATTTTTAATCTTTTCTAAGTAATTTATTATTCGATAAGAATATTATTAAAAGAAATATTCTTAATAAGATTACGGGCTCTATTAAAGGAGGTATTCTTAGTAGGATTATAGGCTTTTTTCATATATAATAGCTTAAAAGATTCATTATATTCAAAACTATTAAAGATAAAAGTATTATAATTAAAATCATTTTCTAATTCGGAGTTAAAAATTCTTTATTTAATAAAAGAACCGATTATAAGAATAGGCTATTTGCCTTTATTAATAATAGAAACGATTACGGAAATAAGGTATTTTCCTTTATTAATAAAGAAAATAATAACGATTTCAATATAAATTCTCTTCTTTAAAAGAATAAATAAAAGGCAAGAAATTAAAAAATCATCGATTTCAAAGAATTAGGTACTAAGTAAAATAAACATATTAATAATTAACTTATACTATTAAGAAATAATAAATTAATCCGATAGATCCTAAAAAAGAATAATAAAAGATCTCGTATTATAAGATATAATAATACTGAAATTAATATGAGGAAATTGATTCAATTATATATATATATATATATATAAGATATTCCGGAATATAAATAGAAGAAACAATAAGAAAAGAAAGAGAGGAAAAGAGTATAGGTATTATATAGACTACTACTCTTTATTCCTACTCTTTATCCGCAACCATCACTTCTTCCATAAACACCCCTTCAATAATATAATGTCATCGATTTCATTCAACATTAATTACGATAATATTCGCACGGACTACAGTATTCGCTTATTCTTAACAGCTTACCCTGTGCATATCACGCATTACAAATTTAAACACCACTTTAGGGCTTCCATTGCCTCCCCGCCAATTAAAAACTGCTCTATTTTTCGAGGCATTGGGCTATAAGAGGCGATTTGAGTCTTGCCTAATAGTCTCTACTTATTCGCGTACCAATACTCGAAAATAGTTACCCCGGTAAGGCTACTTTGCGAATAGCCTTTGTATTTGGAAATTATTATTCTCGATAATTTATTCAGTTAAGAATCTCTTCGCGAATTCAGTAGAGCTCTCTTTCGTAGGAGAATTCGTAAGAATTGACTTGTATTTCGTCTAACACAATTTGCAATTGTAGACTCCGGAATCCATATTAATTATGAGCAAGTTACCTGGAAACTCAATTCAATCAGATTCCCCGCTCTGGAGGACTTTAACTAGAGATTACAAGTCTAAGGACTATGTGGTTCGTTATAAACGAAGGAAGAGGTTCCACAATATTTTGATAAGTGATGGAAAGCTTGCTCGAGCAATTGCGGGTCGAACCCCTACGACGTGCCGATAGCCCTTCGGACTTACAGCAATGCGTGATCAAACAACAGAAAGTCTCGTAGGTGAGAAGACGAGTTTTACTAAGTACGTCTCAGATTTTCGGAAAACTTGGGGCGACTGCATCGGACCAGATTACTGCCATCTGATCTTCGTTCAAAGTTACGTCGATCTCCTTTCCACTCGAGAAAAAATTCAAGAGTTGGCGGGACTACTTCAGAAGACAGAATACTTCGTTCGTGGCTCTTATAAATTATTGTTGAGAAGTTTTACATCCGAGTGCCATGAGTAACTGCCGTCTCGGACACGCTTAATTTGTTAGTGCTCGGAACATAATCTTTATCGTCGTCCCGCATCTGTCTGCGTCAACAATGAGGGACGCGCCGGACCAAAATTAGGTGGCAGTAAAGATCGTGTAGCATTGTTGTACTCACTCGAATATTGTTTTCGCATTCGTTTTCGCGTTCTCGCTCTACAAAACTTCCACCTCCGGGGGCGAGGACGAAGAAGTGCACGCCTTTTGGACCGCGAATAGACTTATCTCCATGAAAGCCATAAGGCAAGTCATTAACGATGTTTATCTTAGTATAATTTTTAGTGATTTTCTCGTGGAGATTCGAAATCTGCTCACAATTGGGTGGCTTTGTGGTGTCGCGCTGAGTGGGCCCCGATTAGTCATCATAGGGGCCCATATATAAGAACTACCCTCCCCCTTTCAAGGGAGGAATAGATTCTCCTGAATACACTCTTTTTGACCCTGGATTTCGCGTCACATGTGGCTAGAATAATGAAACAGTGGAAGATCATTAGTGCGTATATTAGTGTCACCCATCACACCGGGCTGTCAAATCCCGTGATGGATGTGTAACCTCCCTACCGAGCACCGAGATACTGGAAGTGTACAAGGCTGTAGATCTAAAATAATCAAAAGAAAGGGGTTCGCATCACGGGGAAGATGTGTAGCACTGATGATCGTAGTTCAGGGGAGGAGTGCCGTAGTTAGCTAGTTCTTGAGCTGGTACGCCGATATAGGTTAGAGGAGATCATGCCTCGGAGGAACCTTCGGGGGTTGTGGAGTGGACTAGTTGGTTGACATTGTAGGAAACGCAGGTACAAGAAGTACTGCCGCAAGCTCAAGACCTTAGCTTCGGGACGATACCTGTCAGCAGCAGAGTGGAATCACTTCAAATGAAATTGATCCTAGATCGCCATTAAAATGCCACGATGTTTACTGTGAAGAAACGCCACAGCATTTGCATTCGGGAAGGCGATACTTAGATTGGGCTCGTTAACAAATCATATGTCTCTTACATAGGTCCGGGCGCTCTCGACTACGTAAGCAGGGGAGGGAGGTAACTCGTGCATTTTAAGGATATACTTCTCGTATTACGCGAACAGATGCAACCAAAAGAGCTCAAAGAGTAACCATAAACCTAAAAGCCAAAGCAAAAAAAATACTCTTATAAGAAATCATTACTTTTACGATAAAACTAAACTCTAAATCTATTCTTAGGGGGAGAAAGATTAGATAGAAGAGGGGTAACTACTCTAATCTGAAATCAATAGTCCGATAGATCTCCGAGCTTGCTTAGATTACCCAAATAGGGGATTTTAGCCCAAAGGGGAAAGGATAAGTCACCGGGCCGGACCGGACACCCCGATTCAAGTACTAAGAGTTATTTATAGCGTCGACGGAAGCTCAACTTGAACTAACTAGGCTCCTGGGTGAAAGCTAAAGGAGATTGATGGTAGGGAGAAGAAATGCAGGTACCGCTACGTGACGTGCAGAGTTGTGGTATCCAAAAGTTCTGACAGTGCCAAGTGCAGTTGTGTTAATGTTCCAAGTGCCTGGTCGTGGCTAAGCTCTACACTTGTGGAGGCAATTAACTGCAAAGGCAACGTTAGTCATGCATATGAGCACCACAGCATGCTGCGTATTTCCTGTCGAGAACCATGTTTTTTTCTCGTGGTTGATGAGATGCAGTTGTGCTTGTAGACTTTCCGAGCCGTCGTCATAGTTCGTTCGTATCCGTGTTGTAATTATACTTGTTTGCGCAAGTAGACGGAAAGAAGCTTCCTGACAAGGCAGACTCGACTAAGATCTTATGGCGTCGACTACCAAGTAGTTCTATGAAGTAAGAAATTTGAAGTCGGAAGGATATGCAGGTACCGACGGATCTGATTTCTCGTAGTGGTGACAGAGGGTGTGTATGGAGTACGCGCCACGCGTGGCCTTACAGATGCCACCCGGAAGCCGGATAGTCCACTAAATATTAGATGATTATTTAGGGCGTAGGTTTGTGGAGAGTGGTACGAAAGGACACAAAGATCTAAAACAGCGCAAGAGAATGCCGGCGATGGCTGGCTGGAAATGGAAATGATAATTTGGTGGCGGAAAAGAGCAAGGGTGGGCACGTGGAAGTTGAGACATAATACCCAGGACAGTGGGCTGGGAACTTCGAAGGCACGGTAGGCATAGAGGCTTGCACAAGCAATTGAGGATTCTCAAGTAAAGTCTTCAACTTTTGTGCCTGGTGTTTATCTCAAACTTTTCGAAGGGAATCAAAACTGTGAATGCTGTAAAGTAATCTAACAGCAATGTTAGCTTCTATTGACAGCATCGCGACATATCTCATTTACATATTGATGCTAAAGACTCCAATCAGACTCGCAATCAGCAGGATTACTCGTCCTCCCAAGAATCCTCGCCATCATAACCCCCTCGGTCGCTACCGTAATCCTGACCAGCCTCACTCGTAATGTCCATATCAATGGCTCCGTCGGCGATACCTTTCGCGATCGTGACTAGGCCCTCTTCAAGTTCGGGAGTCAAGACTAGCTTGACATGAAACTTTGGCATTTCCCACTCCGTAAAAATTGGATTGTGCTCTCGGCAGCGCCTAGAGTTAACCTTCCATCGCATTCTAGTACCCTCAAGATCAACTATGGAGATCTCTTGCAGGGAGATTTCTTCATTGTTAAAAATCGACATAATGAAATCCGAACTGCCATCCTCTGATATAGGGGGTAGACCCAACTCCTTTCTCGAACGTAGCACTACGCCTCTCCTG
This sequence comes from Hymenotorrendiella dingleyae, assembly GCA_003988905.1. NCBI lineage: Eukaryota > Fungi > Ascomycota > Leotiomycetes > Helotiales > Helotiaceae > Hymenotorrendiella > Hymenotorrendiella dingleyae. Next base: position 6,289 of record QYAP01000354.1, read on the forward strand.
GGGTCCCGGTTATGAGCCTTGAACTTTGCGTGATTGGGTTCAGCGGTAAATGTGACTTCCGTGACGTTTCCGAATGAGCCCAAGATTTCGGCAATCCACTCCGGGAACTCGAGAAGTCCCGGATTTTCCGGTGGCGTAATAGCTAGATTTCGGACCTTGCGTAGTTCTTCAATTGGAAGAGTAGAAAGACCTTTGGCAGCGGGAATGCCTCCAATAAATGAGTCCTCGTTGATATACAGGATATCACGATCGCCATCGGAGTACAATTCGCCAAACGAACCGAGGGTCGGAAAGCTGCGTCCTTTATAGACCTCTCGGGCTGTGGCAAACGACTCACGACAGGCTAGGAGAAGAGGGGGGATTGAACAGGTGTTCCGGAAACCTTTGCATCCTTGAGGCCCTCGATCGGTCGGGTCCTGGTAGATAAGTTCAAGGTTTTCGCCATCGTCGACAGGCTCATCGCGCTCTTCATCATCATCAGCGCCAACATTTCCAAGTGGTTCGGCCTGCCAGGCAGACCTAGTTGCGTAACAATATGCAGGATCTTCGATCTTGTAACCATTTTCGTTCGCTATCCAATGCCAAACGAATGGCCGTGCCTCGTCATATACGACATCGTAGTCCTGACTGCCCTGGTCGCTGAATGTATCGCAGACAACTCCTAACCCTTCCTCCACGGTGAAATTGTCACGTCGAATAACCCTTCCTAGTTGATTTTCCTCCCAGTCGGTGACCATGACGCGCTTCATTCGAATCGGGACAGCGCGCGGTGAACTGGGAATAGTACAATCGGACCGCACGCGAGCGTAAGAGCCTCTATCGAAAGGTAAGGCTTGTTGTGAGAGGTAGACCACTCGTGAAGGTCTTCCTTCTAGGGCCCAGCCCCAGATCATGTCACGGATTTCTACAGGAAAGCGGGGGAAATAATGGAATTCAACGGAGTCCATATTGCCACTGGTCGAGTGTCGCGTTTCGGTAGAGAGAAGGGATTTGGTGATGAAGGTATTTGTGTTGTGTAGAGGGTTGAGAAGTTAGGATGGCAGAAAACGTAACTTCAGCCGAAGTGGTCGTTTGATGGCAATTGAGATGGGAACAGCATGAGATGGCAGCGGGAAGATAGAGTTTCAAGTTGAAACCTTGGACTGCCAAGGTGGGGTCGACGCGTGATCACGTGCGTGGCCCCACCCGGATGCCGTCCCGAGGTCGGTTCTCGGTTCCAACTTCCAAGGCTTTCAAATTCCAAAGTCGATTTGACATCGCCCTTCAAACATCGCCATCGACATCCCCGCCATCCCCTTTGGCCGCCCAAATACCGCTGTTGATGGACGGCATTCACCTTCGACTCTCATCCACGACCTGACAAGCGGCCAACTTGGTCACGGTTGGCGGCTCGCGCTGTGCGACATCTCGACCCTCGAAATGTGCTTGCTCGTGCAACGGTGCTATCTGTTCAGATGCGGTTGAATTTCTGAGCTATGGTGTCTGCAATGTCTGTAACTTGTGTGGAATTGCGAGATAGCGAGAGGCGATAATCTGGGAAATCTGGGAAATCTGGTCGGAAGAAACTGAAAATCTTCCTCGCATTATTCTTGGACGCACAACCCCACCATCGACCGGCGTGGATGACAATGACAGGCAATCGCTCAATTGTCGTCGTGCTAAACTACTTCGCACTAGAAACTGAGAGCGGCGTACCCGGAGCGATGAAATCACCCGACCCGCGTCACCTATCGAGATTTCCCTCGTGGAAAAATCGATTCACCTGAGGGAAGACCGATTGAAGCAGTTACAAGTCACCATCAACAGCCAAAAGTCAAAAGTTGTCTGCGAAAAGGCCTAATCCATGTGTGGTATCAATCTATCTGCGAACGCCTAACATTCAACGATTATTACTGAAAATCGTCTATGTGTGGTATCAAACTATCTGCGAACGCCTAACACTCAACGACTATTACTGAAAATCATCTACTCCGTATTGCAACCGAAACTGATGTATCATCTTCCACTCACACCATCTGTATCAACGAATGCGAGACCCTCTTCTGCAACAATTCGCCTCTTGTCTTCGCTTCTAGCGCTGAGGTCAAAATCAAACGGATCTGGTTTCGCGATCAGCAGACTGGTATATTTATTCCAAGGAACTTCAATGTCATTCCCCAAAGCATCTTTCTTCTTGCGGATGTTGAACGCCCATGCCATTCCTGACATGACAAGGAACAATTCTTGATCAACAATGTCCACGCCTTGGCAGGTTCGCCGTCCATATCCAAACTGATGGTAGTTCTTGAGACTGGGGTATTCTGTCAAGGGTTCACGATAAGAAGGATACTTGGGATCTAGCCATCGTTCTGGTCGGAAAGCTTCTGGATCAGGATACATCTCTGGATCTCGACAAATGCCCCTGTGCATGTTAGCCGTTTGCTACCAAGGAGGTGACAGCGCTGTTACCATTCGAGTGCATGAATCGTTGCTCCTGCTGGGATAAAATAATCGCCGTATACATCGTCAGTTTCCAATCGATGAGGGATTCCTTCGATCGATTAGCAGCCATTCATGTACTGGGAAAACATGATTTACCTGTTGGAACGGGTGGTCTCCATCGCAATATTTCCTTGACTACGGATCGGACGACGGGCAGATTGGCGCGATCCTCCCATTGAGGGCACCTAGCTTCACAGGCAATATCGATTTCCTCCTGCATCTTGGCCTGCCATTCCGGATGATGACACATCGCCAGAACGTACGTTTGGAGAGGGCTAGCAATGGTAAGGGCACCAGCGATTGCCATCATACCAATCAAATATGACCACTCATGATCTTCCCAACCTCCCTTCTCCATCCCTTGGAGAAACGTTTTTGCGTAGCTTGGAACAATATCATGATTTTTGGTATAATCTTTCTTGGCATCATTTAACGAATGACGAAAGAAAGCCTGCTCCGAATCGTGGCGAATTTTCTCTTCCTTTTGCCAAGGCGAAAGCCATGCTGGAAGATGAGCCAGCCATGAGACAACATTTGGAACTGCGCCGCTCGGGCTGATACACTTCAAGAGGCCAAAGGCTTCTATCTTGAGCTGGGGAGCTGGCGCTGAGGAGCCCCAAGCCAATCGAGAAATCGTCCGACCCGTGTATTCTTCCATAAGATTAACATAATTGGAAGGATCCTTTAACATCTCATGCAACAACCGGGTGCGCTCAAGGGTCGGATATGAGTGCTGAGAGGCAGCAGAGGCGGATGAGAAAATCGTGTGGGCGTATTTGCGCTGGCGCTTCCAGGTATCTATTGTCTTATTAATTGCTACGTTCTGCATTCACCTGCGCGCGGCTGCTTAGAGAATACGGACCATTTCGACCGAGGAGGGGCAGGTAGTCACCGCTCGTCCGATTGTCGGGCAGATTTGGGATGACGGGGCGGTCCGAGTATACGGATCCTCTCTTCGCCATCAAGTCGTTGGCAACCTTTTCAGAAGATATCCAGATGTGGACTGATCCAAAAATCTCATGTCGGTATATTGGTCCATACTCCTTGCTCCATTCGTAAAACTTCAACCATGTCGCGGTACTAGGTACATCGTGAACACGCCCAATGAATGGCAGACCTAACAATATCCCACTGTTGTCAGATAAAATCCCTGCGATTCGGCGATGGGGTGGTGCTGAGTCTCACCTTTTGGGCCTGGAAGATGGCGAACACCTGGTGGTAGGATTTCCTGATTGCGGTACCAGTAACGGTACACCGCAACCAAAACCACACAAACCACAAGTAGTGGGACAGTGAGTGCAGCCATGTGGCGGAGCTTTCTGGTTGTTCAATTTCAGTTGAAATTGAGGAGAGAGGCGTTGGTCTCGATGTGGGCTCCAAGGGGATTTCTTTATATGCCTAGGAGCGTTTGACTCGATTCACTTGACATTTACACAGTGAAAGGGATCGTCATTGCGGCGATATCGCTGCCAACCCCAATGCGCCTGTGGCTTTTTGGCTGTGTATTTTACCTGCTACGTACGAGCTGCAATCTATCAAGGCATCCCACGCGAGTCCTCTAGCTATCCGCGGTGAACAAGCAATTCCAAGCAAATCCAGGGCGGTTTGCAGGAACAAGTTGGCTTTACAAAAGAAACCCCTTGAGCGAGTGCCGAGGGGGAGGGCGCCGTTGATCTAATCTACCCCGTTTTTTGGATGCTGTTGGATGGTCGATTCCGCGCTGGTGGTTGTGGCGTTGGGTGCACTTATGCACGGCTCGGTGTTGATATTCTCACACGGTTCGCAGCGTGGTTGATTATTTCCGTTCCTGACTGGCGCGACCCGAAGGCCGTGCCGAGCGGTCTATCTTCGTACGGGGTCTAACTTCGTACAGGGCCTACAATGCTGCACGGACTCCCGCACCGCCTGAAGACTCGATGAGATGGGCGCGATCATTGACGCCATTGATCTTGTTACTCCTTTCTTACTCCTTTATTACTCCTTGGGGCTAGTCGCGGCTTATATGCAATTTCACCACGGCTTCGCCCAGCAAAGCGGGTCGTGGGGTCAACAACATGTTGTGTCAACACCACTGGCCTGTCTGTCCTGTCACACTAGAGCCGCTCGCCTGTTTCGGCCAATCATTCAGCTACAATCCCCCTTTGTCCCCCACATCGAGCGCTCTCAAGGTGAAGAAGCGCATCGTATTCACTGCTCTGCTGGACCCTTGAAAGGACCTCCGCTCCGGCCTCCAGTCTCGTAATTGCGACTGAAACTAGGCAACGGCTGCTCAGCCAGGTGGGTGGATGTCCGCCCACGGACAAACCGCGATTGTATCCCCTCGTCCAAACCCCTTTCCATACTCACTTAGTACGGCACGAACGGGAGCCCTCTGGTGCTTTGGTAATTGGTAATCGTCATCCCTTAGCGGCCTGCCGGTCGCCAGTGTGCCCCCCTGCTCGCTTAATTCCTTCGCCCTCTCCTCGCCGAACTTACTGTTGTGTATAGTGATTTCAAATTTCAACCGCCTGTCCGTTTCGGTCTTTGCACCATGGGATAGGACAATATCAGGAGGTGCTTAGGCCCGAACGTACTATCGTATGTGCACGGCTGCGAATCTATTTCCGGACGAGAAGTTAATATAACGTGCCTCCTCGCCCTACCAGAAGTCTTTCAATCCAGAGTGTTTTACACTGAGTCCTTAATCCTTACCTCCTCAAAGAAAGATTCCAGACCTCACATCATTAGCAAGATGGCCTTCGTTCTTTTTGGTGATCACTCGCTCGAATATTATGGATTCCTCGCCAACTTCTGTCATCACAGTTCGCCGAGTCTCTTATCCAAGATCTTCCTCGAGCAAGTGAGCGGTGCTCTTTGCAACGAAGTCAACGCCCTGTCAAATCTAGAGAGAAATAAGATACCCCGATTCGCAAGCATCGAAGATTTGAATGAGAAATATCACGAGAGTGGGGCCAAGCACGCCGGTGTCGACAGTGCGCTTTTATGTATCACACAGATTGCACACTACCTCGAGTTCGTCTACCTCTCTGCATATTCATGTTTATCTATACTAACAGTATCAAACCAGTCGCGCCGAAAAAGTACCCGAGGATTCGTCTCCTTCAAACAAGACTTCCCTCATTGGCCTAAGTAATGGATTGTTTGCTGCCGCCGCAGTATCATGTGCTACATCCTTGTCAGGACTTGTGCCTGTTGCCGTCCAGGCAACCATCTTGGCATTTAGAACTGGTTCCTACGTTGCAACATTAGCAGAGCAGCTTGGTGGCTCCAACTGTGGAGCCAGCCCATGGGCTTTCACCACGTCTGATGCCCCGGCGACTGTTGCAAAGTGTCTTGCGGAATTTCACGAAGCACAGTGTATTCCACTCCCAGTACGCGCATACATCAGCGCTACAACCTCCTCAAGTGTGACCATCAGCGGTCCTCCATCGACCTTGAAGTCACTCTCGGCCTCCGAGACTTGCTCTCTCACAGCGCCAACCCCATCACCCTCATACGCGCCATTCCACGCATCGCACCTCCATCCTGATCTTCAAGTCGAGCAAGTACTTGGTCTTCATGATCCAGCTTTAGTCGAAATACTAGAGTCTTTGAAACCAACGACTACAATCATTTCTTCCACCCGCCAATCATACACAACGAAAAGCGCTTTGGACTTGTTCAAGGAAATCGCAGAAGATGTACTCACTGAGCCAGTGCATCTCTCCCACGTTTTGGATGGATGCTTCGTGTTTTTTTCCAAGAACCTCGAAAACTCCGCACGCTGCTTGGTCGTTCCTGTCGGCCCCACCAGCGTCGCCACTTCTGTTGCCGATGCATTGAAATCTATAGCTGGATTAGATGTTGTCTTGCGACGAGCGCCATTTGGCAACAATGAACCCGCACCCAACGTTGGAAGTGGGTTGTCCTCCTCCGGAAAACTCGCTATTGTCGGAATGGCTGGCAGATTTCCGGATGCTGCTAGTCATGAAGCACTGTGGGAACTCCTCGAAAGAGGCCTCGCAGTCCACAAGGAGGTTCCAGCAGACCGATTCCCAGTACAATCACATGTTGACCCTACCGGCAAGGTGAGAAATACAAGTCACACACCGTTTGGCTGCTGGATTGAAAATCCTGGTCTTTTTGATCCTCGATTCTTCAATATGTCACCTCGAGAGGCTTTCCAAACAGATCCCATGCAGAGAATGGCCCTTTCTACTGCTTTCGAAGCTCTTGAAATGTCGGGCTACGTTCCAAATAGAACTCCGTCAACAAAGCTAGATCGAATCGGTACCTTTTATGGCCAAACATCTGATGACTGGCGAGAGATCAACGCTGCCCAGGAAGTTGACACATACTTCATTACTGGCGGTGTTCGAGCCTTCGGTCCTGGTAGAATCAACTATCATTTCGGATTCAGTGGACCCAGTTTCAACGTCGACACTGCCTGCTCTTCCAGCGCAGCCGCTCTCCAACTTGCCTGCACCTCCCTATACGCGAAGGATTGTGACACCGCGATTGTTGGTGGTTTGTCTTGCATGACAAACAGTGACATTTTCGCAGGACTCAGTCGAGGTCAATTTCTTTCAAAGAAAGGTCCTTGTGCCACCTTTGACAATGAAGCTGACGGATACTGTCGAGCCGATGGTGTTGGAACGATCATTGTAAAGCGCCTCGAAGATGCCCAGGCTGATAAAGACAATATTCTTGCAGTTATTCTTGGCACGGCAACCAACCATTCGGCTGACGCTGTTTCCATCACTCACCCACATGGTGGAACTCAAGAACTTCTTTACAAGGCTATTCTTCGCAAGGCTGGTGTTGACCCACTCGACGTCGATTACGTCGAAATGCACGGTACCGGAACGCAAGCTGGAGATGGAACAGAAATGGTGTCGGTGACGAATGTGTTTGCACCAGCTGACCGCAAACGAACTGCCGAACAACCACTTTATCTCGGTGCAGTCAAGGCTAATATTGGTCACGGCGAGGCAGCATCAGGCGTTACGGCACTCATCAAGGTCTTGATGATGCTGCAGAAAAACGCTATTCCACCACACGTCGGTATCAAGGGCGTAATCAATAAAGGTTTCCCGAAAGATCTCGCAGAGCGTAACGTCAACATTGCTTTCCATAAGACACCCTTGCGTGCGAAGGCAGGAATGCCCAGACGTGTCTTCGTGAACAACTTCAGTGCCGCTGGTGGAAATACAGGTCTTCTCTTGGAGGATGGCCCAGCTTACAAGCCTGCGACTGTCGACCCTCGGTCAATGCACGTTGTTGCCGTCACAGCCAAGTCTAAAGCCGCCATGTTCAGGAATGCTACAAGACTCATCGAGTATATTGAGGCAAATCCAAATACTACCATCTCAGATCTTGCCTACACTACAACTGCTCGTCGTATTCAGCACAACTGGCGAATGACGATCACTGCCACCGACACCCAGCAAGTCAAAACCACCCTTCAAAGCAAAATGAACGACACATTCGTCCCAGTCCTTCCTGTTTCTCCAAAGGTTGCTTTTACTTTTACCGGTCAAGGATCTCACTATGCTGGCCTCGGCAAAGATCTCTATGAGAACTCATCCCTTTTCCGAGATAGTATCAAGGAATTTGATCGTATTGCAAGAATTCACGGGTTCGCATCTTTTATTCCTTTGATCGATGGCAGCGTTTCCGACGTAGCTACTCTCTCGCCTATCATCATTCAAATTGGTATGGTTTGCTTCGAAATCGCTATGGCACGCCTATGGGCTTCTTGGGGAATCACTCCTAGTGTCCTGGTTGGTCACAGCCTGGGCGAGTATTCCGCTCTTTGTGTTTCAGGAGTGCTCTCTGTCAGCGATACCATCTACCTCGTCGGTTCCCGAGCCAAGCTCCTCGTCGAGAAGTGCACCTCTAACACCCACGTCATGCTGGCTGTTCAAGGGCCCGTTGAGGCCATCACAGATGCTCTTCCAGAAATCCAGGGCCGCATGAATGTGGCCTGCATCAACGGTCCACGCGAGACAGTCCTTGGAGGTGAGGCGAGCGAAATGGCCGATCTTGCTGGTCAACTTTCGAATGCTGGCTTCAAGTGCACTCAACTCCAGGTGCCATTTGCCTTCCATTCGGCACAAGTAGACCCGATTCTGGACGAATTTGAGGCCTTGGCTGCCTCAGTTCGATTCGAGAAGGCCAACATACCTTTGATCTCGCCATTAGTCGGACGTCCAATTACCGATGCCCATTCGGTTGGACCAAACTATCTTCGCAGACACGCCCGTGAGGCAGTCAACTTCCTTGGTGGTCTAGTTTCTGCCCAGGAGCTCGGACTCATCGATGAGAAGACTGTCTGGGTTGAAGTTGGACCCCACTCAGTATGCTCTGGCATGGTCAAGGCAACTTTCGGTGCCACCACCATCACAGCTCCTTCGCTCCGACGCAAGGAAGAGGCTTACAAGACCATTTGTACCAGCCTATGCGCCCTTCAGACTGTGGGTGTAAACATTGATTGGAACGAGTATCATCGCGATTTCTCTGACTCTGTTCGCATGCTCAACCTCCCAACCTACTCTTATGACGACAAGAATTACTGGATCCAGTACGAAGGTGATTGGTGCCTCACAAAGGGTGGCGCTGCTGGTGCCCTTCCTGCACCACAGGCCGCCCCCAAGCCTACCTTGTCGACAACCAGCATCCATAAGGTTGTGCAGGAAATCATCAGCGATACGGTTGCTACCGTTGTTACCGAAACAGATATCTCAAGACCAGATATCCGCGCTCTGGTCACAGGTCATGTCGTCAACGGATCTTATCTGTGCCCATCTTCCCTGTATGGTGATATGGCGATGACGGCTTCTGAGTACGCGTACAAATTGATTGATCCTAATGTGAAGGACCTCGTCATGGACGTCCAACACATGGAGGTTCCCAAGACCCTGATTGCTGATCCTGGCGGCAAGTCGCAAGTTTTGATTCTCACCACCGTTGTCGATACCGAAAGCCGTTCAGCTCAGCTTACCTTCTCCAGCGGTTCTGGAAAGGACAAGGTCGACCACGCGCACTGCAAGGTCGCGTTCGGTACACGTGAGGCATATCTTGCTGAATGGCAACGTGCAGCCTATCTCATTCAGACTCGTATCGACTGGCTTAAGAAGTCGGAGACTGAAGGAGAGGCCCACAAGATTGGACGTGGCTTGGCATACAAACTTTTCAAGGCACTTGTTGATTATGATCAGCGTTACCGTGGAATGGAGGAAGTCACCCTTCACAGTGAAAACATGGAGGCAACTTCTCGCATCAAGTTCCAAACCACGCCAGAAGACGGCACATTCAAGTGTAGTCCTTACTGGATTGATAGTGTCGCTCACATTTCAGGCTTTATTGTCAATGGGTCTGATGCTGTTGACTCCACGGAGAATGTATACATCAGTCATGGTTGGGAATCTTTGAGATTTGCAGAGCCTCTTTCCGCTGAGAAGCAATACCGCAACTACGTCCGAATGCAACCTGCAGACAAGAAGGTCATGGTCGGCGATGTATACATCTTCGACGGCGATAGAATCATTGGCATGGTTGGTGGTCTCAAGTTTCAATGCATCCCACGACGAGTTCTCAACATGATGATGCCACCTATAGGGGCTGCTGCAGCCACCAAGGCACCATCTCGTCCAGCTGCCCAACAGACGAAGGTAATCACGGCAAAGAAAACCAAGACTCCCCAGGTCACTTTGAAGACGATATCTACAGTCAACCAAAAGTTGACTTCTGTCACTACCCGCACAATGGACATTCTTGCTGTGGAGATTGGCGTAGGTCTCGATGAGCTCGTTGACAACATTGCCTTTGCAGACCTTGGATGTGACTCGCTCATGTCTTTGACTGTAAGTGGAAGACTTCGCGAGGACCTTGAAATCGATGTTCCCTCCAACGCCTTTGTGGATCATCCTACCATTGGTCAATTCAAGTCTTTCTTGGCCCAGTACGAGCGTAAGGACATGGTTGGCGACGGCATGAACTCCCCCGGCAGTCAAGATCACACCACTCCAGACCTTGAAGAGGATCAAAGTACCGATGTCACCACACCAGAAGACAGTGTTTCTGGAGATGACAGCGAGTCAGGCGACAGCAAAGCTGCCGAGTTCTCAAGTGCCATTCGCTCCACCATTGCGGGTGAGATGGGTGTCGACATCGAGGAAATCATTGACGCGCACGATCTTTCTACCATGGGCATGGACTCCCTCATGAGTTTGTCTATTCTTGGCATCTTGCGGGAAAAGACCGGGATGTCACTGCCCTCAGACCTCCTCGCTAACAATCCTTCCATCAAAGCCATTGAGAAAGCGCTCAACATCGGACCTAAGCCAAAGTCAGTGGCCGCGCCACGACGCATAGCACCAGCTGCTCCCGTCAAATCGGTTACCATCTCAACCCCGGAGCGTCTTGCAACATCTGTGCTCCTGCAAGGAAATTCCAAGCGAGCGAGCAAGCACCTTTGGATGGTTCCTGACGGTAGCGGCTCTGCCACCTCCTACACGGAGATCTCAGAGATCGGGCCACACGTCGCCGTCTGGGGATTAAACTCTCCCTACATGAAGTGTCCGGAAGAGTACAAGTGTGGAGTCATTGGCATGGCATCTCACTTCATCAAAGAAATCAAACGTCGTCAGCCGAACGGACCATACTTGCTTGCGGGTTGGAGTGCCGGTGGTGTGATTGCTTTCGAGGCCATCAATCAACTCATCAAGAATGGTGATGTGGTTGAACAACTCATCATCATTGACGCCCCTTGCCCTGATATTATCGAGCCACTGCCCGCCTCCCTCCACCGTTGGTTCGGAGAGATTGGCCTCCTTGGTGATGGAGACCTTACCAAGCTCCCATCTTGGTTGCTACCTCACTTTGCCGCTTCCGTCACTGCACTCTCGAATTATTCCGCTGAACTCATCGACCCCAAGAAATCTCCTCTCGTGACGGCCATCTGGTGTGAGGATGGTGTGTGCCATCTTCCCGAAGACCCTCGCCCCGATCCATTCCCATACGGACATGCTCAATTCCTACTCGACAACCGTACGGACTTTGGTCCCAATCTATGGGACAAATACCTTAACGGTGAACGTTTAATCACCAAGCATATGCCAGGAAACCACTTCAGTATGATGAAGGGAGATTTGGTAAGTCTTCACCCCTCTTCTTGCATCTGCATCTCCATTACTAACTCTCACCTAGGCCAAGCAACTTGGTGACATTATCAGTGCTTCAGTCAATCAGACGACGAACTGATTGCTATCATATACCTGTTGATGCGATGCTTTGTTGATAGACGGCATTTTTGCCCTGCATATAGTGGAGTTGGAACAATTTGGACATAAACCTTAGCGATGGTCACCGTTATATCTTTCCCTCACATTTATTTCCTTTGTCATGGTTGGGTGGTACAATTGGGCGCTTCTACATGAAATTGTTTAGTGTTTGCAAGAATTTACTGTAAAAGACCTCGCCATATAGCGCAGGCATAATGCATTGTTTATTGATAGATTTTCAGTCTTTCGTCTACCGGAGAAAGATTCGTTTGGCGATTCGATTTGGAATGTTCGAAAGCGTGGCATGCAGATCTATCTCATGTACTAGTATTAATTAATCAAGGATCCAGATCATCACATCTGTCTATCTCGCATATCTACAATAAATTGTGATGATGCATTGATTGGCGCCTATGACGGATCTATTGCATGAAATTCTCCAGTCAGCATGTCCCTGTTCTGCTTCCTTCACATTTGTCGCAGCTTGCGAGCGTGCAGGCGGATAAGTATATTGTCGGGTTTACGGGTCGTCAAATTATTCACGATGACGTTGTCCTACTTTAATACAACGCTGCGATGCACCTGGGTGCTCGTGCAGTTGTCGCTGTCTATCCTTGGGTTGCAACACGAATGGCGCCAGGTCAGGCTGTGTTACAGGAGCTTCTATTGGCGTCTTTTCAGCGGACGAATTCGAGGATGGGTGAATTGGGTGGGTGGGATTAGTCCGAACTGCTGCATGGGCCAAGTCCATCCCAGTGATGATTGATCCCACAAGGCCAGCCAGCGGAGGGGATCGTAGGCCAGCATCAGGGTGGGAGCAGGGAAGCAGGCCATGTTCTGCGTGTGGGGGTAGATTTCTTTCGGATGTGCTTGCCGTGGGATTTGATAGGCCCGAAGCAGAGCATAAACAGGAAACATGGGCAAGAACAATCGCGATATGATAGAAGGGTCACGGTCGCGGTACAGGGGTGGGTACCTGAAGAACTGTTGGGCCGTGAACGGACTACCTTGAGCTGCTCGAGGCGCGCGCTACGTCTCACCAAACCTCACTCACCAGAGTTCACCACCAAGGCTCACCACCAGCGAGGGACGAAGCTATACGAGCCCGTCCCTCCTCAAGCACAGGGTACCTAGGTAGCTCTTCCTTGTACAAAGTATCGACTACCCACCTACCGGCGCCGATTGCCAGGAACGTTTGTATTCAAATGCGCCACATCGACACACACGTCGACACAACGCCCCAAGTTCCGGCAGTACTCGGCTCAAAGCAACTCTACCACTCCAGTCGGCCTGAATAATGTTCCGCTGCTCTTCCGTACGGCCCCGAGGCGAGGCCACTGATAGAGGCCGTCTTCACCAGGTACCTAGTGTTTACTGTAGCGTTTCCGCATGACGCTCCGCTGGCCCTCCGGGGGCCACTGCCGTGGAGGCTGTCCCAGCTACGCTCTCATCATCAGCTGCTTGGTAGGAGGGACAAAGTGCCTCTTCACTCCTCGAGCTGGGAGCCTCGGGGGTATGGGGGCTGGCCCCCATGGAAATGGAATACCGGTACAATGCGATGGGTAGCTGGAGTCGCTACACTTGTACAAGTATCTAGGTACCAACTCCAACCCCAACCCCAACCCCAACCCACTCACCGGGCCGCAAGTGCAATAGGAAGGCTACAGACGGATATCTGTCTCCCACGCGAGCACGACATCATCCACGCCCCAGAAGAGCCGAAGCCACACTGGCAGCTCTTGGCCTCTTTCTATGCGTGCTACTTACTGCTGCTGGGAGAGGAGCTCGAGGCAGCCCAGACAGCTCCAGACGAGGCCAGCATATGCTGCCCAGAGACCATGGATGGGCTCATGAGAGCTTCACAGTCGAATCAGCCCAACCTGACGTCCGAGACTCGACTCGAATACGCAAATGCCGGATCCTGCTTGGGCACGAACTCCCTTACTCCCTCACTCCCTTTGACAGATGTTGGTCGTGCGACCAGCTGAGCCAGAAGCGCCACTGCATATCTCGCACCAGCATAACCAACACCAACACCAGCTCGCCAAGCAGCCTCTGCTCTGGCCTACCGAGTACTGCGCGGGAGGCGCTGCTCAATTCCCTCTCTGGGCCCCCCGAGCCTGATATCGTTGGAGATTCCATCAACCACACCACCGGCGAGCGAGGAGAGGCCCGCCAAACAAGCAATGATCAGCCTGCTTGCCGCAGATATACCAGTATACCCCACGAAACGAGCCATCCGAAAATGTCTCCGGGCTTTAGTCGCCGGCGGCGGCAGTTCTGACACTTCCCATAGGCGCCTCCCCATCGATCGCATCCCTATCATGCTTACCTTCGCTACTGTATTCAGCCTAACAGCCCTACAGAGCCATTATGAGACCCTGTCGGAGCAGTCCCTGAAAAATGTATGTATCCTTATGTCATGCAGCATATATCCAGCGACGTTGGTAGCTGCCGCCCCGAATCCCACAGTGATGGGCTTCAGGGTTGATGGGCAGGCTGGATGATCGGCCACTAACCCACGCCCGGGAGAAGATGGCAGTACTCGAGCACGACCTCGAGACGACGCTACTTTGCCTACCTCGAGGCTACTTTGGCAGAACTCAACGACTACTTTGAAACTACATCTCTACAATAATGCCCTGCGATCCGCTGTTCACGGATGGAGAGGGCTCATATGTGCGCATGGACCACGCTTCCGTCCCTTCCGATTTATGAGTCTTATACACGCATTTCTCATCGGTTCGTCTGGTCGCCTGACTCTGGTTGCGGTATCAGCTACGGGTACTCGGTCTGTCAAGCGATGTAGGATCTCTGATAGCAACCGTCCGCGTCATCAGCACAGCGGTGTTTTAGTGGTACGGACGATACGAGTATTCTCAACGTTCGCCGTCGTTCAGCGGCGCGCCTGGTACGGCATGGGCATGAGCATGGGCATAAACGATCAGAATAGCCATCTCTCTTATTACCAATCCAGCGGGACTGCGTGCTTGCTCGCCTCAGCACTCTGTTCATCCCTCAAGCCAAAAATCCCAGGAAAAGATGGGTGTCGATGGGTGTCGGCCGCAAGCAGAACGAATGGCAATCGGAGGTCCGAAAAAACGTGACTTCGGGACTCAGGGGAAGGAAGAGAGGGAGGGACGTGCAGCCTGCTAGTGAGCAAGTAGCAAGCAGCGTGGTTTTAGTAGATGCCGCTGTTGGGTATGAGATTTGGGGGTGGGAGATGGTAATCTTACCAAGCAATAAAATGATGCTGCGAACCTTGGAAGTGGGTAAGTGCTGCCAGTGCAGGAGCAGAGGAGCCTCTAGCGGGGTGCTCACTGCTCTAGCGACCTGCAGAGCCCAGAGAGGGGCAAGGCAGCGAGGTACTTGCTTGTCCCTACTGAACTCTTGCCCAAATTCCTTCTTCATGTTTCTTTTGACGCCGTAGCTTACTCACTTTTCTTGGTATTTTCGGGTTACGGTCACTTCCCTTGAGAGCGGAGTTCCTTCTTCAGTTCGGATTTTGTTCCATCATTACATACTTGATTTATCGGTAGCAGCCTATCTCTCCTTTTCTGCTCGCTGCCCACTTACCAGGAGCAAATTCAAGGCTGCCAGACCTCGGATATTGCTGTCAGACACTTCACTACATCCATATGCACACAGTCTTATAGTTCCTTCTTCTCGCTCTTCTTCGTCATCCCTGTTCATCATCTCTTACAGACGTATCCCTACACCCACATTCCCTCTCCAAGATACAGTACATACGCACGCATATACATACGTTTTCCGATCCAATGTCGTCTACTAAGACTCAGAATACTTCCAAGCCACGACAACCAAAACTCCGAGCTTCCTGCGATGGATGTTTTCTCGCCAAAGTCAAATGTAGCAAAGATCGACCCATCTGCTCTCGCTGTTTGACAACAGGCGCAGATTGCGGATATAGTCCCTCATGTCGAACAGGAAAATCAAAGATGATGGGCAGCAGCTCATCACTGGATCATCATAGTCGAAACCAGCAAGCGTCTTCGCCAAACATGCCGTCTTCGATCGCAGAAGGATATGAAGGCTCCGCCATCACATACACGACACTCAACCACGATATGACAGGGTATCCAAATGAAGCTTTTGGAGTACACCATCATCCGAGCTGGGTCCCGATGCAGAGTCCTCATTCTCTTCCCCATCATCAGGATCATGGGATGCACCATCATCGAAGATCGCTATCTTCCACGGCGCCGACACTAATACGAGACTCGAGCACAACACCCGAATCGATGAACGGGGGATCAAACGCGGAGCCATATGAGATCCCCTATTCCTTTAACCATCAAAATACACGAGGCCCCAGTAACTTCCACCCTATGCGATCGAAATCCATGGTTGATGTTCCGGCCCTTTCTACATCGGAAACAGGTAATTATATGGACGGAGGAGTAGGAGGGAATGAGATGTTCATGTTTCCAATATCCAGCACAAACCCAAGCTCTGGGAGCGTATCGCAAGATGCGAGCAACTTGTCATACGCATCATCTACGCAAAGCGATATGTTGAACTCGACATCGCCTAACGCACAATCAACAACACAATGTAACTGCTTCACGTTATCCCTCTCCGCCCTCTCCGCCCTGCATAATTACACCAGCACCAATGGGCTGCCGCCCGCTTTTGACGTTGTCCTTACGGTGAACCGTCGCGCGGTGGATGGGTGCGCCATGATGCTCTCTTGTTCGAAGTGCATTTCAGGCGCAAATTCGAATACCACGATGATGCTACTAGCTACCATTATTGGCAAGGTAATGGGCTTTTACAGGGAAGCGAGTTTGGCTTATTTTGGCCTTTCTGAAGATCCCCAAGGTGGAAGTCCAAATCACACTCATTCTCATGCTACAAATACAAATTTCAGCCACGCTCAAACCCCTGGTGGCCTTGGCGCCACTGGACAATCACCACATCAATACCAACCACCGCTCCAGCAAGTCCCACTCTCCTTTGGCACTTATACGCTCTCACCTTCGGACGGACGGTGGTTGGAGATGGAGATTCTCCTCAGGGAGTTGAGGAAGCTGGATGAGGTCCTAGGTCGGTTCCAGGATGTGGTTAGGCAGGATGAGAGGGGCCTCGGTATGGGTGAGGGCGGAGGGGTTGGCATGGCGGTGTTGGAGCATCTGAGGAGGGGTATGGGGGTTACGTTCGAGGTGTTGAATATGAGGAGGGGCGCGCACGTCGGATCATGAGTGACGTGCGAATCTCATGAGGCCGAGATGTTGCTGAGGTCTCTGAACGAGAGAGGTCCAAAGCCGCCGAAATCGGTGATTGGTCACTCCTTTCCATCCGTGGCGAGCTGATTGGTTGGGGGCGCGAACAGGGGGGAGGCTGGGTTGGGTTCACTAGGTTGAAAGTTTTTCCAGGGCAATCACAACAAGGCGCAGTGTAAGGCAACAGATAGGTGTATTTGGGTTCTACAACGTTGTCGTAGGCTAGTTTAGGGTGGGGTGTGTTGGGATGGGGGTGGTAAGGTAGCGTCATACTGCGCGCGGGGAGTCCGGAGTAAGAAGTCTGGGGTTACACAATTCAATGCTACACAACACCATACAGCTACGCACCGTACAGTGAGAATACCTGCCCCGGTGCTTATTTACCTATCGATTTTGCCTGGTTGGGGTTTTCGTTTATGCAGAGAACCGGGGCAGGTTTGATTTATTTTGATGTTTCTTCTGTGAGCATATCTTTTCGAGAATGGATTCAGTTCTAAGCTCACTTACGAAATTTTATGTGGAATTGAAGTCAGTTGAAATGAAATAAAGTGGGTTGGGGTGAGGTGAGGCATGGTGCAACAAAAAAGTCTCGACTTCATGGCCATATCATGGCACGGTGAGGCAAGGCGTGGTGAGGCAATAAAGGACCCTACATATTGTTCTGGTGTTCTTGGCCCACGAATCCACGAGCCCACAAGTCCACAAGCCCACGATGGTATCGCATGGCACAACTCGTACCATCGTGAACTCCGAGGCTATGGGAAAATGGACTTCTAAATTTAGTGGGGTGTTGGACCTCGGAGAACTGCTTTGTGTTTGCACATCGGAAAACTGAATTCCACGATGTTATCTTTGAACATGTGCTATTGTTTTTGTCGTTCGGTCTGGACGAGTTGTGCGCGACGGGCGAACTGTTTTGTGTTTGCACATCGGAGAACTGAATTCTACGATGGTATCAATTTGAACATGTGCCAGCTTTTTATTGTCGTTCAGTTTGGATGACTTGTGCGCGCCGGGCCTGCTGGGCTACAAGACTATGTACTTATATATTGTATGCTGTATGCCGGACGTTGATTTTTTCCGAGAAGTCGAGATCCCTGCGAAGGATTACAACGAAGTGTCGGAAGCTTCTTCTCCCGCATTGTATCGGAATGTAATAGAACATACCACGCAATTTTTCAGGGTCCTTTGCTTTGAGCTTTGAGGGATTGTGTGGGCTTACCGAGAAAGAAAATAAGTTCAGCTACTCCCATCCCCTCCTAATAATTCAAAGACTCGCCGGCGCAGTTGCTGCTGTGTTCCTAAATGAGGGAGCATGAGTAATTAGGAAAATTGTGGAGGGATACAAAATGTTGCAGGCTGCATATATCCGAAAAGATATTTCTCGCCAAGCGACGCTCGCTTCTCGCATACCTTCATCAGATAACTTCTTCGTGCCAAAGTTCTCGATCCAATCCGTGAATCATACCGAATCAAACATTGTGCATATACAAATTATTGGTATTGCCAATCTTGAAATGCCACAATATTTCTCTCTCCGAGTGAGTCGCCGTTGCCTTTTCTTTCACCGCCTCCAAGCTGCCCAGCCCCCATCTTGCAACCACTCCCATCTGGGCGACCTTTGCTGAGTCGAATTAAAATGAGGTTTCACAAAACTACCCCTCCTCTTCCGGAGGCAGCCTAGCTTGTTTTGACTTTCTTGATTTTTCCTTATCAAATCAATTCCTGCCGTCGTCTCCCGTTTCCTGTCACTGTCAAGTCAAATGTCAGTCATCTCCCGCCCGTCTCCAAGCACGATCCAATGAAGATTCGGAAGTACCATTTATCCTACCATCTTGAATATGCAACCTTACCTCAACGTACCACAAAACCCTCTCTCCACATATGCACAAATACGACCCCCGGACGTCATCGTGCACCGATCCACAACACCACGTTCTTGACACATATTGCTTTTGCTTTTCTTCTCCCCATTCTTGTTCTTGTCCTTCTCTGTCTTCCCGTTGCGACAATGTCTTCCCAAGTATGGTTGTATTGCAGCATTTCTGGAAGCGCCTGCAGTGAAGATTACTTCCAATTCCGGGAGCCACGTGAGTTGGGAGGTTTTTTCTTGTGCATCCAATACTTGTTTTCCAGCGATCCGGGTGGGGATAACCCGAAGGTGTCAACAAACGGAGATGAGCATTGCGAAGGCGGTTTGGATGGGACGGTTGTTAAATGTCATGGCTGCATACCAATGGCTGGGCATTTTTGCCGAAGAGGAGGAAGAGATGAGCACAATGAGCAGATTAAGTTGTAGATCTTCTCGGTGGGAAGTTTCGGGAAACGAATTTTTGCCCTAAGGTCGGTGGTATTGCGATGCTGTACCGCTGTGGGTATGTTGGTAATGTGACTCGTGAATGCCGGCTCAGGTGATGTAGTACATGGGCATGTTCTAGAACAAGATCAGCCGGGAGACAAAAAGATGGACATGGTGGAAAACGTGGTTTGTACAGTATTTCCTCATCTAAAAACTTGAATATGTAAGCACATTATCTTGTGTTGCCAAACCAAAGAGGCGGTGGGCTGGGAATTTCCCTACTGGCGAGCTTAACGAACCCCACAGTTCAGCCTTCGCTGGGTCGTTCGACGTGTTGCTGGTGTATCGGTACGTATATTGTTGTGAGTACCCTCGTGGGAATAATGCTTTTTCCAGTCAAATTTTAATGGGTGGGACAAGGCGCCCTTGTACCTAGGTCTCATATGCGTGTCTTGACTATCGAACGACCACTTCAGTCAGCATTTAGACCTCGGGACGAAAAAATACAGTGGGTTATTGTCTTACAGGTTGGCGATTTATTGACGAATAATGGCATTGTTCCTCGTTGTTCCTCGATGAGGCTGATACTTGGCTTCGAGACTTCAGTAGTAGCAAGCGCCTGCTAGCATCAGTGCGATCAACAAGTATTCAGATATTCGCTTATCTGTGGCGTCTACCTGAATCAGTCTCCTCGTAGAATAGACTGCAGCCCTGACTAGATTAGCAGACCGATTGACAGGCCGGTATAGGAAACGGCAGGCAACAAGTTCCTCCCACTGCTTGCGTACGAATGGCGCATGCATGTAGCTGCAACGATAATCTTCGCAACGGTGGACCAGAGCAGACAAGAGCAGCGCAGAACTACTGCAAGGATACAAGACTAATGTACCAACGTTCGTAAGATTTCAAAGGAATGCATTGAACATCGGCCGCAGATGTAAGCCTGCCTGTCGTCTGGAAGGCATCCGATTATTGAATTTGTATGCACCACCGCACCAGATACTCGGAGAGCTACCGTGACCCGAAAGAGGCAAAACCCCAGAGGAATGGGTAAGCGTCGACGCCGCAGTCCAGCATTCAAAGTTCCCGCATCGTCTTCTCCAAATAACGGCAAACGGTTCTGTGCGCGGCTCGTGCTGTGGGTGGTGAGTGTTTGCGGGTGGCTGTCCAGGCTGTCCAGGCTGTCCTTTCGAAGCACCAGATGGTATTTCGATGAGATGCGCACGGAGAAAGGAGTGCGGTGCCAGTGCCAGAGCCAGTGCCAGTGCTCCCAGGTACCAAAGTATCAGCGTCAGATCTATTTGTAGGAACAAGCGGTCGGGGCGAGGCGGCAAGGCGGAAACGTGCGAGAAAAAGAGAAGACTGATACGGCGGGCTGGCTGAGACTCTGACCATCCTTCTCTTGACGTGGCACGCGCGAGTCAACTTGTCAACCACGTCGCCGAAAGACATGCACCGAGGCGATCTTCTTCTCTTCTTCTTCTTCTTCCTCTTGCTGGACATACAAATCTCCCGGGCTGAGTGGATGGCTGGCGTGGCGAACAAGTTCATGCCTTCACCGGACGGTAGGCCACCGTGCGGTGCCAAAAATGTATTGGGGTTGAAGCGGTGGAGGTTGAGGTTGAGGTTGAGGTTGAGGTTGAGGTGAGGAAAATGGCGGGCAGCTGGCGAAAGACAAACCCGTGATGTGGGGTAACCTACAAAGTCTCTGGCCAGCTCGCCAGGTAGTGGGGTCGGGTAGACTTTCGTCCCTGGAGCTAAGACGCTGAAAGAACAGGGGGCAAGTTAAGCTTCGACGGCGTCCTGAACAGACGCGCTCTGCAGAGTAGAGGCCAACAATGACGCCGTGACCTAGCCCACGAATGACGGATGATACTACGGTAATCTTCCGTCGGCACTGCCTTGGGAGCCGCGATATATTTCATCGGCGTATCATGTACCGGTACTTTAGTATTCCCCACAAGTATATCTTCACTTTGGTCTTTACAGAGGATGCAACACGCAACTCCACTTCTCGAGCGCAGCGAGCTACGGGGGTTTGGGGGCTGGCCCCCATGAATGGGAAGGAAGCGCGTTGGTTGGTATTGGCACTATAGCAGGCTACTAAGTTACCAATGTACCAACTTCAGTCATTCCTTCAGTATTCGAGTACAATGCCGAGTACAATGGCAGACGCGGGTAATACCAGGCCGTGGGTAACGAGAGGATACAGTCATCCATAGGCGCGGAGGCCAATTGACTGTGAGTTGGAGTTGGGAGTTGGAAGTGGCTTCATCCAACACGCTTGTTAGCTCTTATCGGCTCTTCAAATGATTTGAGTTCTTCAACTGTGGTATTCTCAGAAACCCATACAATACCATTACAATGCAATTAAAATACCGGTACCAGCCCAATCGCAGGTGTCCAGGCCATAATGTGCAAAACGGTGGATTGTGGTGGTTTGCAGGGCTTCTCGTAGTGTAAATAGCGTGCAGACAGATCAGTCCCAACTCTGGAGACATGGCGTCCAGTTCCAGATGCTTCAATACGAGATGATCGTGTCGCTAGGTAGAGAGCTCGGTGTCTCTACGGATGGTGGAACTCGATTGAAAAGGATACTATCACACGTCAGCACGAAAGCCACGATCTGTCTGGGGACTGGGCCAACCAACTTGGGCCAACTGACAGTCAGATGGCCCGTCCATGAAACGTGCTGTCAAACCCGGGAGCTGCAAGCTTTACTTGCTCGTCGGAATGTTTCTTGATATCCATGCCAAATATCCATGCTTCCACACGTCGCCGAATCGTGCATGGCATGATAGGCAGCGGCCCTGTTGGGTCTAGTGCTTCGACGAATCGTCCCTGTTCAGGCTGTTGGTCGTTCGAGGAACGCGCTTAAGAGAGTTTCGTGGGGTGCCGATTAGAGTTAGACTCGCCTATTTCTATTCCGGGGAGGCAGGGTCGATGGGTCGATCCTGCGGGTGCCGGGTTCAAGGGTGCATATCACGGGACCGTGGACCGTGCCCTCTCGCGAACCTTGGAACCTTCAACCTTTGGTCAACGACAGCTACACACCACACCTTCGCCTCAAGCACCACTCACACCACTCGCTCCACTCACACCACTCGCTCCAGCCTCACCTCACCTCACCTCGCCTCGATTGTTTGTACTCTCCTTGTTGTTGATGCAATGCGTAAATTCCCGACCAGCGCAGCCTCGAGTGCATTTCTTCTGTCTCCAGCGCCATCCCACTGCCATGCTACCATCCACCCTAACGGCTGTGGCGCCGGTGCCGTGGGATGGCTGTCCATTGGCAAGCGTCTCAAAATACTGGAAAACTGGCTGACTCTTCCATCTCTCCGCCAATTCCATGCCAGTTCCACCCCAATTCTACCCCCACAAATCGTCATGACCCGCCGCCGTCGTTGATCGTGTTCGCCATACCCCTTCCCTTCCATGGTAGCTGGACGCCTGCCGGGCTGAGGATGGTACACGCATTTGCCCTTATTTCCGTGGCCCTGAGCCCTGAGCTCTTCCAGGGCAACGGGCTGGAGCAACAGCAACGCTGGCGACAGCTGGAAGCATCCACTCCTCAGAAGGCATGAAGCTTCCGGCTCTACGAAGTCACGAAGTGCGGCTGTCGAACGAACGACGAACGCCTTGACTCTTGGTCCGATGCCCACGAATATCTGTGGGACAGGCGCTTTCAAGACCTTCAGTGCCTGTATGGCTCCTGGAGACTCGGAGAGGTACCCAGGTAATTACTTTTGGGATTGCGGGCGTGCTTAGTGTGTAGACGTCCGAGTGTTGTTCCTTGCTGTCCCTTGCTGTCCCTGCTCCTGCTGTCCCTAGCTGTCCCTAGCTGTCCTCCGCAAATGTCGAGGTACTTACCTAGGCTGGCATAAGTCCTTCGCCTGGTGTATCCTTATATCCTACGTACCAGTCGGATACAATACGTGCAAAGCCAGGCGCTCGTGGCTCAGCTTACCGCTCATGAGCCGCCCGTACCGTCTCTGAGCCGGGTTGAAATCACTGCCTTGCCTCGTTCACTCCCCACTACCCGCTACCTCGACTGGCCCACGCTCGGCCGACCAGCGAGGAAGGACGGTAGCTCGCTGCAGGCGGAGACGGCGTGGACCCGCAGGCTTGCAGTCTACCTACATGCAGATCATATTCCAGGTTGTGTTATCGCCATGCTGCCTATGTCAGCCATCGACTGAACCCCCTGGCGAGTCCCTCCCTCCTCCCTCCTCCACATCTCCCTCCTCCACACCCCTCCCCTCTACCACCTCCCACCCCACCGACGCATCACCCCAAGCACCCCTCGCACCTCTATCACCCCTATCACCGGGACGGATGCTCGACTTCGCTTGGTGCCCGGGATATCGCCGTGTGCAGCTCTAGGTGGGTAGCCTGGCAGCCTCCTATGCTCCTAGCTCCTATGCTCCCATCCCTCAGGTACCGCCCACCATCAAGTCATCGGCATTGGCGTTGCATCCAATCCATTTTCCGCCTATATTTTCTTATCGAAGAAGGAGCTTGTTATTTCTTAATGCTGATCACTTTACCGTCATCCCACCCCTCCCTCTCCCACCCCATACAACTTCTTATCATCTAGAACATCGCAAATCCGTTTAACATCACGTCGTCCTCTTGCAACTTGGAAAAATGGTTGGCGTTTTCTGTACCTACTGTGGGAAAAACTTCACCAGGAAAGAACATCTGGAGAGACATATTCCAAGTCGTACGTATATGATCGACCGCGACAGGCTTCAATGGAAAGTATACTGAGCATTCCATCACAGACACCAACGTAAAACCACATCGTTGTGGTGCTTGCCAGCTGTCTTTTGCAAGAAGGTGCGTATTTGATTTGCTATAAGGGTGGCCCGTCGTTGCTGATTACTTGCTAGGGATCTCCTCGTCAGGCATCAGAACAGCTATCACGATCAGCCAGATAACATGCAGCCGATTCCGGGAAAACCGACTCAGATGGCGAGAAGAACGCCGATTGCATGTCTCAATTGCGCGAATGCAAAGGCCGGTTGCTGTAAGAATGTTCCTTGTACGCGATGTTACGAAAAGAATCTCCCCTGTGAAGCTCGATATGCTCGACGGATCTCGAAGGTTGCAGTACGTGCAGCCGCAGCAGTTCAGGTGCTTGGTTCGGCTGCAGAGAAGAGAATGCCGGCTCAGTTGGGCCAAGTTGATGTGGAAATGGCTGCTGCGAATACCTACAGCCCTTTGCTTTCTCCTGGATCGCATACCGTGCAACAACATTCGCAGTTACATACACCTACACCAAGCGAGGGCCTACCACTTTTCGGAACGGACAATGGAACACCGACAATAGAGAGCAATATGTTGATGGATTTCGGTGAGGGCCTCGACGGGTCAAGCATGGATTTCCAAGATTTCCTGTCTTGGAATGGCGAATACCCCGTGGTTCTGGATAATTTCAGTAATGCCGACCTTTCACCCAAGCTGGATTTTGACATGCCATCTTCTGATCTGAGTGAGGCAACATCCAGCTCGTATGGCCCAAATTCCATATCATCGCGCGCGTCGGTATCAACAGCACACACGAGGCATTCTAGCCACGTTCCCCATACGCCAGCCATGTCCCCGGCCGACATGAAGCCAGCTTATACAGAGTCAGGGCTAAAGACATCCGCTTCTGCATCCGAGTTCGAGGCCGTTATCGCAGCTGAGGATGCTTGGCCACTTGCGCGGTGCAATCGACCCATCTTCTCAGACACTTGTCCCCGGACGGCTATCGTTCACCTTGAAACTCTGGAGCAAAATTCCCAGAATTCGGTTGTCTGGGAGGCGATGACTAACAATCCGGAAATGGAAAAGAGCCACTCGACTTCCGTCTCTGTCGTTCCATTGAGTCCGAGCACAAGAGACCGAATTCTGGCCATCACTCAAAGTTTTTTGCACAAGGCGCTGAATACGCATCGTGGGGGCTCACAACGGTGGCCGAAAGCTTCCAGTCATCTGAATCCAAGTGGCGGGTTTAGCTTCCTTGTGCTTCCACCATCCGAGACTCTCGAATACTTTCTTCAAAATTATGTCCGAACCTTGACCTCATACTACTCTTTGATAAATGGAGGAATGGTCGACCCTAATGAACTGATGTTGAATAACCAGGCTTCCACCTTGCTGGTGCTGCTGATGATTGCGCAAGGAGCAACCGCTATTGCATCGCCAGAGGCGCGACATTTAACAGCAGGTCTCACGGAAACCTGTCGAATCTCGCTGTTTGACCTTATTGAAAAAGACGTAGAGCTATCCGCGGATCCGATTGTTCTGAGATGCGCCTTATTATTCACCATGCTTGCTGCATGGGGTATGTATTTTCGGCCTTGTAAACTTGATTCTGGTATTAACAGCCGCTAGGTGGCGACAAATGGCATATGGATATGGCCATGGGGCAGAGAGGAATGTATCTTGCAGTAAGTACCAGCTGTTTTCCCAGTGCTTTTTAGTCGTTGTGGTTGCTTGTTTTGTGGGGTAAAGGTGATCTTTCGAGACGAGAGCCGCTGTGGAGTTTTTGATAGTGGAAAAGTGGTAGCGACATTTGGCTAATGGCAAATCAGATGCTCAAGCATGGAGGCATGTTAGAGCCGCAGGCTCCCTTCACGCCCATCCTGGACAACTGTTCAAGTAAAGATCTTCAATGGAGGACTTGGGTATCAAGAGAAACCAAGAACAGGTATGTATATGTCTGCGATTGTGCTATGTCGGCATAGTTCCATGAGTTCGCCGTCAACGGGCATACATCAACGGGACATAGCGTTATGGTGCACCCGATTCCTTAGGTACTCTAGTAACATTTCATGCAGGCTAGTCTACAATTGGGTCATGGTTGATCAAGAATTGAGTCTGTTTCACGACACGTCGTGTGTCTTGTCCACTACGGAACTGCAAACGCCGATACCGAGCGATGAGAGCCTATGGCTTGCTAGGGACGCCGATGAATGGCTCGCAGCTCTGTATGCTTCACGGGATCGCCCCGAACGGAGGTCATTACCGCAAGGCGCGACGCTGCTTCCATCACCGTCTATTGGGGACCTCTTCCAGGACCTCCTACACGACAACATCCGTTCTCATGGGCAACTAACACTCCTGCAGCTCAAACTCCTCCTCCATCCCCTTCATTCTATGGTCTCGCACCTTCGTCATATCTTGACATGTTTCTCTGATGGACCTGGCTCTCATCGTGGGAATCGTACGGTCACTAAGACGTCAACAATGTCTAGGCTCGAAGAAGTTCAATCTCTCCTTCAAAAATGGTACGGTCTCTGCATTTTCCACGCCAATGATGATTCTACATCACCGATAGTTCAGGAGAATCTTGTTCTTTACCATTTGATTAGTCTAAATGCCGTCACCTCGTTCCCAGACATTGAGCGAGTGGCACGTAAAGATCAACCAGGAGAGTCTCTCACGGGCTCACCTTTCTACAAGCGATGTATCTATCGCCGTGAAGAGGCTCTGTTTCACTGTGGTCAAGTTTTCCGACTTATCAACTCGATGCCAAAGCACTTTAGGCCTCACTGGTGGTCAACTGCGGTTTACCGAGCCACGATGATAGTCTGGGTGTACAGTCTCTCGCAGGCAACTAATGGATCGCACAAAGTCAACACCAACTCCATTTTTGCCATAGATGCAGTTACTCCAGAGCATCCTTCCGTCACTTCGTATTTATGGAATGGGGAAGGGAACCCAGTGCTCAGTCGCAAAGATGGCGGGTTCACAGAGCTTGATCAACCAGGTCAGGTGTTGAGGCATTGTGGTGACCTCCTCACGGAAGGAATCTCAAGCCGAATGTCCGATGGTGTACGGAGGAAGTTGCAAACTCTTTCGAAAAATTGGGGACTGGATGTTTAAATCTCTTTTTATTGCTTCCTGCTTCCTGCTTCTGCTGCGGGGTTAGGGTTCAAGGGAATTGGCGTTTATTTTTTATTTCATTTCTATTTCAGCGTACAAGCACTGGGTTAAGGAGGGATTTTCTCGGGGCGTTGGGCAGATTGATATCATATGCCGGTTACGGGCTTCGCGGGTTACCAAATGCATGGAAGTATTAGTGTTTCGGCACAAGGACAATGGGCAGGCGTTCATGACGGTGACGAGTTTTCTTGCCTTTTGGCGCCGTTAGATGATTTTATTGGTGTGCGCTCTTTCTCCTCTCGCTCTGGGCATAGGGGTAGGATAGCGAATTGCAATTCTTCGTGGGGTGATGATACATTTAATTCATTATTTATATTCATGCTTGGGGTAGGTTTATAGAAAAAACATTTACTGCGCAACATCTTACATTCTCTGGGTCTTTGCACACTTATCAATTGTGACCATGTTTTGTCGTACCTAGGTATTTCGAGAAGGTCATAATGTCACGTATTCCGCAAGCAGTTTTTCCTGCAGTGATCGCGTCAACTTTGTGATGGCGATTTCATGACGGTATTCATAAGTTCCGGTTGCCGATTCCCCTCGGGTCCGAGAGAAAGTGATTTGGCTCGGATTTAAGCAAATGGAACTACGGGTATGGAGACGAATTGAAGAGGTAAAGCGGGTCCGAATTTAGAGTTCATTAGCTTCTCTGCTCAGTTTTTGTATTTGGGTTCCGGGAAAGGGGAAGTGAGAGTTCGATAATGTTGGATAGGTAAGATGCTAACCAACCTGGCGGGGTATCGGTAACCAGGTTAGATGACACTAGATAGGAGCTATACGGAAACTGGAGCTCGGTTGGGGGAAATGGGTTAGTTTCGCATGGGCTAATGATACCAGGAGCGGAAAGCGGAGTGATAAAAGTCAGCTTAGAGCACGAGATTGATCTTACTTGGCGGGGTGCTTTGGGTATCGCATCCGATAGATGGGGCGCGCATAGGGCGAGAAGGCTATCAACTATGAGTAGATTACCCCGGTGGGTATCTCGGATCTGATCTATCTCAACGTACGATCACCTGCGCTTTTTGAAACACATGTGCTTATGTCTAGATGTTTGGTTCGAAGGAATCGGTGGTGCGTCGGCTCAATCTAATTGGATCCGTCGCGTTGGGTTTCTGTGTGTGATGTTGGGTTATGGTTTTCTGGTACCATACCATGTAGATGGTGATGGGAATCAGTGAGGATGGGAAAACTGTGTATGTGCTGAGTGAGATTGTACGGTTGGTACGTTACCGTATCAGATATCAAATTTGGGAGTAGGATGGATGTCAGATAAACGCACCAGGATCGGGAGGAGCGCCGAGTGGTCCGGAGCTTTTTTGCGAGGTAAAGGGGGAGGAATTCTGGATGTGTACTTCCGTCGTCTACGGGGCAACGAATGGTGGTGCAAGCAGGTTGTCTTGGCGCGTTGGCTCTTTGGAATAGACGCTAAGCGAGGACCGAAGTATACTTGATGCTCGGTTGTAGTCAGTGTATTTTTAGACAAGCTCGTACTTTTGGATAGACCATCCAAGAAGCAGACCACCAGGAGTTATTTTGAAGTATAGGAGAGAGGCGTGAGGAAAAATAGAGCGTGGGCGGATATGCGGATGTCCGATGGCGTGGTCGGCGTGGGACTAAGAGACGATGGTTGAGCCTCTTCGTCGGAGTCCGTGGGGGACGGACTTGGCTATACTGAATGCGCAGCATAGTAACGTGATCGGACTTTCATACGAACAACATGTAGTGGCATAGGAGCTGAAACGACGGGCATATAGGGGTTTGACGAAGGAAAGGAGGAAAGGCGGAGTCCCGTTCTTAACGGAGGAGGTGAAAGTGGATACTATTGTTGGTACTATTGGAGTCTAGGTTGGCGGGTTAGCAGGAACAGGATGTCCACACGCTTTCCACGCCTGATATCGCATGTGCGAAAGTGATAGGGAGTTCAGCTGTGAAGTGTTGAAATAAGAGCACGCGGAAGAAGACTGATATCACTCACACACACACACGATCATTGTCCTTTGACCAAGAAATCCAGGTAAGTTTACTGACGAATCCAACAACTCTTTCTCGCAATAGTTCCGTCTACTTATTTGGCCCTACTTCGCTTAAGTGGATAAAAAACTGATTTGAGAAATTGGTAGACTTTTGATATATTTCACGTCGCGAATACCCATCTACAGTTAAACCTAACATCACACCACAACTATAATCATGTCTCCTTCCGCAACTGAGACGTCGTCGGCGCCGCAAACTTCCAACACCACCCCTTTCCAGAACCCAAAGCCTTACGTAAGTTTTCCCGCTCTTTTCTTTGCGTCTACTACTGGTCTGAAGGCCAGGCCTTCCCTACCATACACATTTTCGGGATAAATGAAGCATAAATTAAAGTAACTTTATGCCTCTTGATGTTCTTGGGTGGGTGGTGGAATAGAGAGGAGCCCAATTCATCTGACCTCGCTTCGGTTCTCCCCCTTTACCCCTTTTCTGCGAATACGCTGGTTGCCAAATTAAACGTTACAATCCATCTCATAACACCCCCAATGCATTCCAATAAGCAAATTGCTAATGACTTCATCAGGCTGGTCGCGTGGCTCTTATCACCGGTGCCGGCAAGGGAATTGGTCGCGGAGTTGCCCTCCAGCTCGCTGAGCTAGGCGCTTCAGTCGTAGTCAACTACTCGAAGTCCGCTTCCGCCGCTGAGAACGTGGTTGCAGAGATCCAAAAGCTTGGCTCAAAGGCAATCGCTATTCAAGCCGACATTTCGTCTCCACCTGAGATTCTCAAGCTTTTTGAAAATGCCATGTCTCACTTTGGTCGTCTCGACTTCGTCATCAGCAACAGTGGCATGGAAGTTTGGCGCGCCGAAGAGGATGTCACAGTTAAAGATTTCGACGACGTCTTCAACTTGAACTGCCGTGGTCAGTTCTTTGTGGCTCAGCAAGGGTTGAAGTATCTTGGCCAGAATGGCAGAATTATTTTGATGAGTAGTATTGCGGCAAGTGCGAGTGGTATTCCTAACCATGCGCTGTATGCTGGAAGCAAAGCAGCGGTTGAGGGTTTCGCAAGAAGTTTTGCGGTAGACTGTGGGCACAAGGGAATTACCTGCAATGCGATTGCACCAGGGGGTGTAAAGGGTGATATGTTTGACGAGAATGGTGAGTTTCCACGCACTTTTGTGCTTTATGATAAGGCTTGTTATGATACTGATGAGAATGTTGCTAGCTTGGCATTATGTTCCAGGTGGAAGCGAAAAGATGAGCAAGGAAACAATTGAGGCAGGTATCGCAGCACATTGTCCACTGAAGAGATGTGGTGTTCCAGCCGATATTGCAAAGGCTGTTGGACTTCTTGTTAGCCCAGATGCGGAGTGGATCAACGGTATGTTCTATCCTGTTCACGACAAAAACCTGTTACTCACAAATATATAGGTCAAGTCATCAGACTCAGCGGTGGTGGTGTGTAAGTGCGTTTATTGGTATCGTCAAACCTGAGATGCATATATAGGAGTTACGTTAAGATAAGGCAAGAATTAATTAGTTCAAAGAGACTTAGGTTGTTGATATGCCAAGTATTGAATCGATGAAAATGAAAGAAGAGCTTGAAATCAATCACGAAATACTAATCTAAGCAATAGACTAAAAAACTAAATAAAGGTAGTATTTTATAATTAATCATTTATATCTGCATCTAAATATAATAAACGCGATAATATCTAAGATACTAAAATGGAACTATGACTTTTTATTGAATTAAAGGGATTATAATAATAAATAAAATAATTATAATAATATTTAAATAGAATTGATTTAAGAATAATATTTATATACCCTTTTATATAAATTTAAACTTAATTAGAATTGGATTTAAATCGATTTCTAAAAATTTAATTCGATTTAAACTTTAAAATATATTTATTTTAGAATTTATATTTTAATATTCTATTTATTTATTTTTAAAAAAGAATAAATAAAAAATCATAATATTAATATCGGAATAAACCCTATTCCGATTAATATAATTGTTAGCGCTATAATATTAGCTAATAGAATTAGGTATTAAATATTCCTATAAAATAAGAATATAATATTCATTATTTTAAAAGATTAATTCGATTAAAATTAAGCCTTTATAAGAATATATATTCTCGTTTCGATTTATTATATGCCTAATATATATAATCGGCTTATATAATATATACTTTATTAGTATTTATTTATATTATTCTTATATTAATAAAATAATAAGAATATTATAAATACTAATATTATAGGAATTAAAAGAATTTTTAAATCTAAATCTAAAAATAACGAATTTAAATGATAGTGAATCCTATTTAAAAAAGGAAAGGAAATAAATAATAGAGGTATTATAATATAATTTTAAATATAAAGCTTAAAATATTCTGAAAAGAAGAGAATCTAATTCTATATATAAAACATTTCTAAATATTTATTTTAATTAAATTATCTTATATGAAATTCGTTTATTCTAATTAAATTATCTTATATAAATTCTAATTATATTCCCCTAATAAAAATAATAAGAATATAATATTAATTAATAATAATTAATTTTAATAATAATTAAATTATCTATTTTAATATTAATTAAAATATTCCGAAAAAGAGAGGGGGTTTCTAATAAAAGAGAATTCATAAATTTCGAAGATTTCGATAATAAATAAACTAAATATATATAATCGATAATAATAATATAAGATTAATATAAAAAGATAATAATATTAAGGAAATTATTAGGATTATTAATAAAAGTATTTATAAATATATAAAAGATCGCCGATAATATTAAGGTTTAATAAATAATATTAAAATCGAATTATTAAATTATTAATTATATAAAATAATATAAGAATTAAGAAAATTTAATTTATTATAAATAACCGATAATTTTAAAAGATAAAAATAATAATAATTCAGGTTATATATTATCCTATTTAATTATACGAAACTAATGCTATTATAAAATGAATATATTAATATATAAAAAATATAAATATAAATAAGGTTGAATTTCTGGTTATATAAAATAATATCGATAATCTAAAAATTTCTTAAATTATAAATAAATAAAAATCTTTAAAAATAAAAATAAAAATAATCTAAGTTATATTCTATTTTATTTAATTATATAAGATTAATATTATAATAGAATAAATATATTAATATATAAATGAAAATTTAAAATCCGAATTCATAAAATTCGAAATATTTATAACCTTAATCGGATCGAATTATATATATTATAAATAACTAATAATTTTCAAGAATAAAAATAATAATAATCTAAATTATATATTATCTTTTTAATTTAATAGAAACCTAATAAAACCGTAAAAAAGAAAAATTATAATATTTAAAAGTATTATAATTAAATTATGTATATTATAAATACGTTTTAATCTAATAGAATAAAAATATTAATATTTTGGATTATATTTTATCTTTTTAATTTATTAAAAGCTTAATATAATTATAAATAGAAATCTTCTAAAAATCGAAAATATTATAAGATAAATAAAAAGTTAATTATTAGTTTTATAAGATTATAAACGATTCGATTTAATAATAGATTTAATAATCATTAATTTATAAAATTCTAAAATATATAATCGATTCAATTATTTTCTTAATAAGAATAATCTAAATAATATAAATTTTAAGAGTTTCGGTTCTATTATAATATCGACTTTTAATTATAAGCTAATAATATATTAATAAATTAATATAATATACCAAAGATTTATAAAATTTATAAATTATTCATAGATATAAAAGAGATTATAATCGATAAAAGAAATCGATTTTATCGATTTTAAAGTTATATTTAATAAAAATAAGATTTATAAAATAAAAGTTTTAATAATTTTTAATAATATTAATATTTTTAATTTTAAAAGAATTTAGAATTTAATATTACCCGAATTAATTAATTTCATTTATTAATATACTAAAAAGTATACGAAATTCTATTTAAATTATAAAGAAAAACCTTTAAAAAAATAAAAACTTTTACTCTCTTAACCTTTAATTCCGGAATCAATTTAATTCTAATTAATTTTCTAGTTTTTTTTATATATTTCGTAATATAATCGTTTTTAACGTTTCTATTATAATCCGATTCTTTATATAAAAATACTAATCCTATATATTAATAATATAAATAATATTATATTATATATTTTCCTTTTATATAAATTATTCCTTTTAATTTATATAATCCGTATTTTTTTTTTAATTAATAAAATCTAATCTGATTATCCTCTTTAATATTTCGCTAATACTCTATTAATATCTTAATCGTCTTTTTTAATATTTTTAATATCCTTTTTATTCTTTTTTTCTTTTCTTCTTTATTTTCCTTATTATTCGATTCTTTTAATAACCCTTATTATTTTATAATATAAGAATTAAATTAAAAGAATAACCCTTATTTTATAATTCATCTTATTATTAATCTAATTAAATAACTTTTAATAAAAAATTAGTATATATTTAGGATTATTATTTATTATCTTAATTAATCTTTTCTAATTATATCTAAGTATTTAATGAATATATAATTAATAATTTTTATTTTATTTATATCAGTATTTTAATATAAAATTAAAAAAATTTATTTAAATAAAAAAATAATTTAAATTAATTTTTTAAGTTTATAATTAAATAAATAATAAGATTTTCGGCTTAATAAGATTATTATATAATTCTTTTAAAAGTTTTACTTCTTTTTTTTTCTATATTTTCTTCCTTTTAATTATTTATTCCTTTTTTAATACTATTATATATTCTTTATTAATATATTCTTTTATATATATAAAACCTTTTTATTCATTTATTATCTATTTTTTAATAATCTTATATTTTTTATTTATTTATTTATATTATCTTTTATTATATTTCTTTAATATAAATAATATTTCTTTTTATTTCTTTCATTTTTCTTTTAATTATTCTTTAATCTTTCGGTATATTCTTTTTATATTATTAATATTAAACTAATTATTTATTTATATTTAAAAACTTTATTATAGTATATTAAAATAAATTAGAAATAATAATATTTCTATTTTTATTTCTAAAACTATAATTAACATAATCTTATATATATTTAATATTATATATAAATATTCATTTTATTTTATAATAAATTTTTTAATCTTTATTAACTAAATTTTTTCTAACTTTTTATATAAATATTATATTATAACTTCATATATTATTATTAGTTTTATTATTATAATATAAATTAATTTAATATTTTTTAAAAATATACCCTAAATTAATTTAATTATTCTTTATAATATTATAAGTTATTTTTCTATATTTCTAATTAATCTTATTATATAAGGGTTTTAATATAATTTCGTATTAATTTATACTCTAAGGATCTATATATATAAACGAGATTCTAATATATTATTTTTAATAATAATATTTATTATATGTTTTTAAAAATATTTTATAATTATTTTTAATCAATTTATTTTATATTAACGAATTTAAATTATTTATAAATCTTATTATAATTCCTTTTAACTTAAGTTTATTATAAATTTATATAAATTCCTTATTAAAAAATAAGAATAAAATTAATAAGAATAGGGATTCTTATAGAATTCCGTTAATAATATTAATTGATTCTAATTCTTTAAACCCGATTTTAAATATATTAATTCTATTCATTAGAAAACTAATTATAAATTAAATCAATTCTTTAAATAATTTTTTTTTATAATATAAAAATGAATTTAAAATAAGAAATATTATCGAATACGCCTATTATATTTAAACTAAGAATAATAACTATTATATTATTAATTTTAACGCTTTAAATTATATATATCTATTTTATTAAAAGTTCTAATATAATTTATATATTTTTTTTATATACCTTCTTATTTATTATTTAAGAAATAAATTATACTATTTTATAATCTCTATAATTCTTTATATTATAATCTTCTTTAATATTTTATTAAAGTATTCTAATAATATAATTAATTAATATATATCTATTATAAAATAATCCCCTTTTTTTAATTTCTTTAATATTATTATATAAATATATTAAAAAATCTATAAATAATATTTTAATTTAAAATAAATTAAAAATAATTCGATAATTCTAACCTTTATTTATTTTATTCTTTATTAAAAAATAAAATATAAAATTCTTAATAATTTTAAGATTTTATAAGATTATAATTTTTTAATTATTTATTAGATTTCATTCGATATAATATATATATTTATTTTATTTTAATTTTTTTTGTATTTTTAATCGTTTTATTTTATATATATAAATTTATAAATATTGAATAAATCTATCTTAAAAGTTTTTAATTAGAATTTTTTTATTAGAATTTTTATTTTCTATTTAATAGTTTTTATTAGAATTTTCTTCTTATATAATTAAAAGAATTTCAAAATTAATTAAAATAGATAATTCTTTATATATATCTATTTTTCGAATTTTTATAATTTCTTATTATTTAAGCCTCTATTATTATATATTTTAATTATTTCTTCCTTAAAAAATTCTTATTAGACTTTAAAAAATATTCATTTCTTCTTTTTTATTATACTTTAATATTCTTTAAAATAAAAGGTTTTATAATAAATCCGATATACTTCTTTAATTATTATATTATAATTATTATTTTAAAAAAGTATTAAATATCTTATTAGAACTATAAAAGGAATAAACTATAAGATTACCTTTAAAATTATAATATAAAATTCTTTAATTTTATAATTAATTTTATTAATAATATTAAACCCTCTTTTTTCTAAAAAAAAACTCCGGAATTTTTTAGAAATTCCTAGAAATCTTTAATATTTTTTTTTAAACTTATTTAAATAATTTAAAAATATTCTTAATTTCCAGATTAAATTTTATTCCCACTAATTTATAATTAGAATCATAATTATATTTTTCATTAATTCTATATTTAATTACTAATTAAATAAAAAGATTTATAATAAAATATAAATTAATTATTATAATTCCGTATCTAATAAAAATCTTAAATCTTATTAATATTATAAATTCTATTCCTTATTCTTCTATAAAATTAATTAGATTATTAAAATAATATATTACAAGAAAATATGATTCTCTCCTTAAAATAGATAATAAAAATTAAAATCTCTTAGAATAATAATATTTTTATAAGAATTATTTTTAAAATCTTATTCTAATTTAAATAATATAAATAATCTTATAATCATATTTCATTAAAGAAGCAATAAATTATAAATATTATAAATCCGGATTTTTCTTATTTCATTAATAAATTAGATTTATAAGTTTAGAATTATAAGATTTAAAATAATAAATCATAACGTGGTTTATCACCGAGCGGCGCATATCACCGAGCGGCGCACTTCCCCACCACCCATCACTTTGGAACACAATTAAACAACCACAACACATTAT
>QYAP01000355.1:6970-49243 GCA_003988905.1 Hymenotorrendiella dingleyae
GATGTTTCACCGCCACCGGAGCTCATAACCTGTTGAAGCAAGCAAAAGTATTGGATGCATTCAGAATGCTTATTAGGAACTGTATCATACTTCAACAAATGAGTCCGAAGTCCGGGTTTCCAAGCTCAATAACGACATCCACAAGCGTTTCCGGGGCTTTCTGAGAACCTACGATCTTGCATATGAAGACCGGGAAATTATCATGATTCACGATTATGAGGATGTGGCAGAATGGATGGAAAAGCTAAAGGGCCATGCGACAGAGTCTGAGTACTCCTGGTTCGGACGTATTCTATTCAAGCGCGGAGTTGCAGAAGCTGAATTATTTTGACCACCACCAGAGTGAAGTATTGTCTGAGCCTTCAAGAAAGTTTGAGAAGAAACATTGCCTTTAGTCATCGATGCTTTCAAATCGCCTGACTTTACCTGCATGGCATTCGTCAAAATGAGGTTCTACATGGAAGCAGAACATGGGAATTGTCAAGTCTGCTGCGAGCAGATAATCTGTACCTAGACCCAAATACAAATGCAGGATCTCCTGCAAACGTGGTACTTTTCAATGTCTTGCTTTCATTTCCATCACTTCTACCGTATGAATTGGTCTGCCAGCCCGCCCGACTATCATAAATAGAGTAATTGCAGCTAGAATGGGAAAGGGGAATTCGCGGTCCATTGCCGTATTAATTAATTTAGAGCGCCCCCTCTCCGGATTTTGAGTTCTATTCTCTCAAATATCCTAGCACAACAAAGACTAAAATAAAAGAAGTCCAGAAAACGGGAGAGGCTCGTTCATGGATATACCTCTCCCGTTAACCCGTAATTCTCTTTGGTAATCTGGCACAATCAGATCAAGAACGGGAGAGGGGGGTCGCTCTAATGCGGTAGCTCTTTCATTCTAATCTTTGTTCTCTCTTATGGTTATGGTACAAATGATGTTTAGACTGGGAGAGAATGGGTTTGTAACCCAATTGATACGTAGTTTAGGTTCGCTTTTTTTTGGTTTCTGTTTCACTTTTTTGGTTTGTCTGGGATAAGTGTGATCTTCGCAATGGTCCTCTCACAGTATCACTTGAATCTCAAACCTCACGCACGAGAAAAAGTTTTGTGCATTTTCCTTCATTGATTGCTCCTAA
This sequence comes from Hymenotorrendiella dingleyae, assembly GCA_003988905.1. Taxonomy (NCBI): domain Eukaryota; kingdom Fungi; phylum Ascomycota; class Leotiomycetes; order Helotiales; family Helotiaceae; genus Hymenotorrendiella; species Hymenotorrendiella dingleyae. Next base: position 8,104 of record QYAP01000355.1, read on the forward strand.
TGCTCTGGCTATTCCTCATCTCAGCCGTGGCGTCATTGTAACTCCCTCCATCTGTCGTCTTAGCTGTTCATGTGTAACCCGTTCTTGCCTTAGCTCAATTCCTTTGCCAGCAATCCTTTTTCGTATTTCCTCATTCTGTCGCTTTGCATCCTCAATTTCTCTTTCTCTCTCGTCCATCCTCCGATCTAGTTCCTCGATTTCCGCGGCAATGTCAGCAATGCTGAGCTTCAAACAATACTCGGGCTTGGTCTGATCAAGATCATAATCAGGGAAGTGAAGCTCTGGCACTGGAGAATGGAGTTTTGCCAAAAAGGCGCTTTCATTTTGAGTTTTCGGCATGGTGATAAACTCTCCATGTGGGTGTGATGGGTAGTATTTGTTTCGGACATTGAAGCAGGCGAGGTCTAGTAGTGCTCTTTCTCTCGGTGTGCCGTGCTCAATCGCGTATTTGTGTACAATAAGCATCTTTTGAAGCCCTTGCAGTTGTGAAGCATGGTCCCAGAGAGATTTCAAGAGGGTGTGATGACCAACGACAAGATATCGAGCTTTGTTGATGTTTATCGCAGTAGACCTTTCGAAATCTACATATTTGGTATTAGCTTCAAATTCTGGGGCTCTAGCTTAGGGAAGACTTGCCAGCAGAGTTGCTCTTGCAAATCATAGGGATGTCATAGTCAAGAGCCACGAAAATTTGTCTCGAATCCTCGCTGAATTTTTTATCCACACGGAAGCAAAGGGCGTAGGTAGGATGAGCCTTCGGGGTGTCGGCATTGTATAGGTACTCTGCTCTGGACTCATGGCAGGCGTGAAGGATCGCATTGATAGTTCTCTGTTCCAATTTGACTGTAGGCTTTGTTAAGCCCCATCTGCTCAGAACCAATTTGAGAAGGTCTTTGGCGGATTCCCCAGCAACCTTTTTTGAACGCTGACGGGTTCGTGTTTCTTCGTCTGTAGCAGAATACCAGTAGAGTGCATCGAGAATTTGGGGTGGCGGTATAGTATAGCTCCAAATCTTCAGTCTGAGCTCGGTTGCAAGTTGAGTAAAGAAGACGAAGCGCGCGTTCGGTCCACTGGTGGGTGCCAGAAGATCTGCCGCAGAGATATCCACAGCATGTTGCAAAAGTGTCTGAGCTTGCGATGGCTCTGAGATGGCTAGCAATTCCATAGCTTCAGAGGCCATGGTGTGGGAGGCTAGGTAGATCGGCTGGCCGAACGTTGGAGTGTTTTCAGAGTTGTCGGAGTGGAGCAGGGAGGAGGCTTTTCGGCTGATGGTAGTCGGATATAGAGAGTCTTTCATCAAAAAGACCATTTCTTGTGTCTCAGAGTCGGGAAGAAAGAGTTGATGACAATTGTTTGGGTCCAGAAGTTGGAAGTGTCGCAGACAGGACTTCTTCTATTTTGTTAAAGTGGGTCCGGAACAACCCTTTCAACCCCAGCAGCAGTCACCTGGCAACAGAAATATTGCTATGCACCAACCCTAGCCGCCAGTATTTACTGGCTGGCTTTTGTCTCTGCGCACATATCCGCTTTCGCTCAAGCAAAGATCCGGCTAATAAAAGGGATGCAAATTGTCAACTTTCCCCAATATCAAAGACTTGACCAAACTTAGCAGAAAGATGTCATGATGGGAAAAGAGAATAGAATGTAGTACTGCTGTTTAAAATAGCTGAGAACAAAGGTCAGAAATGGAGAGCGTATAGACTATAAAAGCACCTCTTCCATTCTCGGTAATAGTCTGGTATCATAAGCCGCAAATTGGGGGGAAAGGTTCAAATGGGTGGGCTTATACAGGAAAATAGGCTTTCAACTTCCTTACAATACGCATCTTATTCAATTCTCTAGCTTTCTGATATGAACAGTAGTAGTAGACCCTTGCCGCGTAATTACATATTGCACAGACCCTTCCCAAGTGCGCGATATCGTCCATTCCGTTTTGAAAATCCACACCAGGAAACTTTCTCCAGCATCAATCATTGAGACTGGATATCTATTTGGCCTGTTAGGGCATGAGCAGCCTTGTCGTCATCGGTTTGCTCCACCCCCTTTCCAAGTTCAACAGCTTCAGCAAAGAATGCTTTCCAGGGACTCCCAATTCGTATGCCTTCTGGTAAATCTCGCCTGGCTGTGCGATAGTATGCAGTGATATGCCTCCCCACCCCGGATCCAGCAGCCGTGAACATAATACGGATATTTTCCCTTTTCTCCTGCAGTCTCTTCAGTTCATAGCCTATTCCAGCTCTAAAAACCCCGTCAAAGGCAATATATCGGATGTGGGAGAGTTGATTTGTATCAAAGGGTACTAATTACTTGTAAGCTTGCAAGTCGCGCTGTGTTATTCTCTGTTGTACTTACATGGTTTGTTGATAGACAAAAGCAATACATCATGATCAGAGATGTAGACCCGCTCCTTGAGCTTATCATGAATGTTTACACTGGTGCAGAGGCGGTATGTTGGATGATCCTTCACAGTACCCTCTTTGTAGAGGTATTCGTCTCTGGCTTCCCGGCACGCCCTCATGACTGCGGGAGTCTTTCGCTCAAAGTGTGTATGCTCAAAGCTTTTGTTGGCGTATATCTCCAGGTCAAGATTGTAATTGAAAGTCTTTTGTCTGATAAGGCGCGGCTCTGGTATTGCGAGACCCCAAATGCGAAGTCGAATTTCCTGGGGAAGCTTGTTGAAGAGAGTAAAGCTTGTGGGGGCGGGCATAACTCTTGGTGTGTATACGAGCCATCCTGATGAAGAGCTGGCATTTGCGCGTGTATCGGTTTTCTTGTTTCTCGCCATGCTCTTCTTTCTCGTCATGATGAAAAGTTGACGGTGGTGAGAAAAGATAGTCGGAAAAATGTGGGATAGGTTTCCGATCTAATGTTGTGGGAGAACGAAGACCAGACTTCGCTTTCGCGCCACAACCGAGAAAACCTTTCGGGGGTGAATACCAGGGTCCGATACCCCGATCAGTGTACTTTCAAAATCATAGCTATCTTGTATTCCAAACATATGCATATTTATCTTTTGGCCTTTGAACATAAGAAATTGAAATCATTAATAAAGCGTCCAAACATGCCCTACCACGTGAAAAAAAGAGCTTAAGTATACCGAGTGTGCTTCGCTTCCAACTAACTTCATATAAAATGCTCTGGGGAAAAAAAGAAGAAAAAGGGATTATCCTAATATCCACAAAGGTGGTGGAAACCCTAGATCCGCTGCAATGATACACTGCAAGGGTAGACCTACAGGCCCTAGAGAGTCCAGTACAATTATTTTTACAATTTAAAGTACCAAGCCTTTAAGAGAAACTTTACTTTTGTGCCACTATAAATCTAAGCAAGACCTGTGTAGTCCTCTTGGAACCGCATCGTGCCGGAGGCGTTTTTTGGACCAGGAACACGATGCGATGTTTCCAAGAAGCTATAGACCTTAAGGGCTGTTGAGACTACCTAAATACACATCCTAGCTCTTTGTTACTAGGTCTGTTTGCTCTAGAAGAGCCACAAACCAACTGAAAGGTATGGAAACCTGCAACTGTAGCAAAGCGTTGCCTCCTTAAATCGACAGCAAGCAGAGGACTAAAAGGGCAGATACTGATAGTTCTGCTAGTCTGTATGTGTAGTGTGTCTAGAGAAAGAAGTGGTCTTTAAGACACTGCACAAAACATAGGGAGCTCGCCAAGTCACAATGGCTATTAAGGCCAAAACGGGAGAAGCAACAGACCATGCCTGCACCTCTCCCATTCTCACCTCAAGCTCTCTATCATGGTGATCCGGCACAATGAAGTCAAAAACTGGAGAGACTCTGACAGACAAAAGAGAGTTTTTGATGTGATAGACGCAAATATCGCACAAATATTGCAAACAGCAGAATTAACAAAGCATTGAATAAAGTACTTCGCAATTTTCAATTTCTCAAATTTTTTGGTTCAAATACAACCACAATTCTTCAGGAATCCCAAAATTTGGAAAGGATTTCAATACGCGCGAGCCATCATTGCTAGGACACTGTTACTGTTGTCTTTGTTCAGCGGATCATTCGGAATCTTCTATACGGTATCTGAAGGAATCTGTTGCTTACTTTTTGACTTTATTCCACTGCAGGGTTTGCATTGTTCCTACTGCTAATAGTGGTTATTGACGTTTGATCATTTTCGTTTGCGAGGAGACTTGGTATACTTTCGGAATGCGTGATTACTAATCAGATCGCGCCCCCAGCCACCCTTGCCAAATTTCTAACCGTCGTTTGCACGTTCCAAGAAGCACATTTATGGGTGGCAAAATCTTAATTCCAAGAATTAAGACTCCAGGTCTACCTAGGTAGGTAGTGATCAGAAATTTAATATATAGTTTTCCTAAATTCGGCGTGGGTTCACTGGTTGATCAGATGAGCTGCGAAGTCCGTGACTCGTTGTTAGGCCGAAGCGCGAGGCCGAATTGTTCACCCATGTCCACCGAACGACGGGCGAAAATATGGATTTTCCCCCGGCATGCAGCTGGCTCATAGCCCCGAGCAAAGTACACCGGTGGTACTTAAGTACCTAGGTACCTAGGTAGTTGAGCCGCAAAAGTGCTTGCAATTATTTGATTTGCTTTGTAGTTCTTTGACGTCAGAGGGATCTGATTATTCATCCCTGAACATACTTCCCGCCGCCTGCCGAAGAGACCAAGAGACCAAGGAGAACCCGGCCCTCGCGCCCTATTGATGTGCGATTGAAGTTAGTTTTTTTCGCGTTTGCATTTATCTATGTTCTTTTCCAACAAGACGTGTCTTCCAACAATGTTTGACCTCTCATGAGGACTTGAAATCGATTTGTCTGAGCTTGGGTACTCGAGGATGTCGGAAACCCCTACCCCACACGATTCAGATGTGGAATTGGGGACTCTGAATCAATTAGCACGCATCAATACTTCCGCTCGAGTCGAGTACACCGCCGGAGCGCATGCAACGACAGATGCAAGAGCGAATATTATCCTCCACAACCTGGATGTGAAGGCTTCCAAATTCATTTCAAAGAAACGCGCAAAAACACCTGCTTGGCGCATCCCGATAGGAGAGCACCTGACGGCAAACAATAAAAACTACGAGTCACAATGTCAATCCATTCTAGGAGAATATAGCGGGATCCCATCGATAAACATCGCTATCTTTATCGTTGGGTCGCGTGGAGATGTACAACCGTTCATTCCTATAGCACAAGTCCTTTCCAAACCACCATACAACCACCGAGTTCGAATATGTACTCACCCAGTGTTCAAACCGTTTGTAGAGGAAAATGGCCTAGAGTTCTTCTCTATTGGCGGAGATCCAGCCACTTTGATGGCCTACATGGTCAAAAACCCAGGTCTCCTGCCTGGAATGGAAAGTTTGAAGGCAGGTGAGGTGGGAAAGAGAAGAGCGGATATGTCAGAAATTTTGGAAGGCTGTTGGCGCGCTTGTACAGAGACTGGAGATGGAATGGGCGGAGAATCCGGCTCCACCAGAACCTCTACCGAGAACGCTGACAAGTTGTTCGTTGCGGAAGCCATTATCGCCAACCCTCCAAGTTACGCGCATATCCACTGTGCGGAGAAGTTGGGGATTCCGCTGCATATGATGTTTACCATGCCCTGGTCTCCTACGCAATACTTTCCTCATCCTCTTGCCTCCTTGGACAGACGAGATACCGACACCAGCTTTGCAAATTACATCTCCTATACGATGATGGAACTTTTAGCTTGGCAGGGGTAAGTGTAACCGCACTATTTTTACGCCTGGGAGCTAATAGCTTTGAAGTCTCGGAGACATCATAAACAAATTTCGCACAGGCACCCTGCACTTGGACCCAATCAGTCCTTTATGGGGCCATATGCTTCTTTCCAGAATGAAGATTCCGTTCACATATTGCTGGTAAGTACAACGAAAAGTCGCTTTTTGTAATCTTGCTCATTTCTCTTTAGGTCATCTGCATTGATACCAAAACCTCGAGACTGGGCCTCCCACATTAATGTTACTGGATTCTCGTTCTTAAACCAAGCAGCATCCTACAAACCGCCTGAAGATCTTGCTGCTTTCCTTGCAGCGGGACCCCCACCGGTTTACATCGGATTCGGATCGATCGTTGTAGATGATCCTGACAAGCTAACGTCGTTGATGTTCGGTGCTGTCAAACGAGCAGGAGTACGGGCACTGGTTTCCAAAGGCTGGGGAGGACTTGGTGGTGGCGAGCCTCCCGAGGGTGTTTTCCTTCTCGATAACACCCCACATGACTGGCTCTTCCAGCACGTTTCTTGCGTGGTGCATCATGGTGGAGCTGGAACTACAGCTATCGGCATTGCATTGGGAAGACCGACTGTCATTGTCCCATTTTTCGGAGATCAGCCTTTTTGGGGCATGATGATTTACAAAGCAGGGGCCGGTCCAAAGCCTATTCCTTTCAAGAGAATGACAGAAGAATCTCTCGCGGAAAGTATCATGACGGCATTGACCCCGGAGATCCAGGAGGGAGTGCAGAAAATGAGTGAAAAGATCGCAACGGAAAATGGCTCTGAAGAGGCAGCCAAGTCCTTTCAGCAAGCTGTCAACATGGACTCAATGCGCTGTTTACTGACTCCTGAGAGTGTGGCAGTGTGGCGAGTTCGGAAAACGAATATCAGGTTAAGTACATTGGCCGCATCCGTTTTGCTTGATGAAGGCTTGCTCCATATTTCACAAATGAAACTGTGAGTCGAATTCATTCTAATATTCGATTGGAGTCTGGCTAAACCTGTTCTTAGGGTGAGACATAGAGATTGGTACATCGATGAAGGAGCAACCGACCCCATAATGGGCGCGGTTGCTTTTGCTTCGGGCCTCGCTACCAAATCCTTGACTCTAGCAATCGACTACAAGAACCAACTCAAGAACTCTATTTCCAAGAGCAAACTACCGAAGGCCAAGCTGGAAGATGGATCTGACGCAACCTCCACGATAGGCGCACCTCCCGCCGTGCACAGAAATCCTTACCTCGATTATGACTGGGACGGCCCTAGACCAAAGAATCCAGTAGCGGCAGCGCAACAATATCCACCTGAACATCTGGAGATTCTCGCACAGAAAATTGCAACCAAGACACTACCGAATGTTGATCAAAATGGACAACTGATATCACAAAGAAAACTTTTTGGCAAGAAGGTCAAGAGAAGGGGCACATGGGAGACGAAGCCGAAACGTGAACATGGGCTGTTGTATGAGACTGCGCTTGAGACCAAAGATTTTGCCATTGGTCTTGCCATTATGATGTTGAGAATCCCGATATTTTTCTTCTACAATGTCGCGAATGGATTCCATAATGCGCCTTCATTCTTCTGGGGCGATGATACAGTCCGAAGAAGAGATACCATCACCGGATTCGGCAGCGGCTGTAAAGTCGCCGGGAAGGTTATCCCCCCACTTCCACCCCCCTTTCCCTCGCTAACAACACTCAGGAATTCGTCTTGGGCCTCTACGACGGATTAAGCGGTCTAATCACGCAACCATACAACGGCGCCAAGAAATCTGGAACTATCGGTTTCGTGGCCGGAGTCGGCAAGGGGGTCGGCGGCTTAATCTTCAAGGTCTGCGCCTCAGCCTTTTCGCTTCCAGCCTACACCCTAAAAGGCATCGAGAAGCAAGTGTCGAAGCGGAAAGAAAGGGATTTCAAAGCAAAGGTTTTGGCTATTAGATTGAGGCAGAGTTTGGCGGTTTTTGGGAGGGCGACGACGGAAGAGAAAGAGGAGGTTGTTAGAAGGTGGAAGGTGGTTGGAGGGATTCAAGGGGCGAGTAGGTTCCGGTAGAGGGGCGTTAAGACTGGATGGAGTTTTTGTGGTAGAGGGGCTAGAGGCTGGGTTATGAATGGCGTTGTGGCATTTGGAGTTGGAAGAGGTATAGACGGGATACTTCCCGGGGGTTGGGGTTCGGAAGAAGAAGGGATTCTACTTGTAAGAACTGACCACTTTGTCATAATATACTCCTAATAGGTATTTGGGTTCTATCCGTCCCTTCCAGAAAGCCTCGCTTACGAATCTGAGGACTGGGACAATTTTTCGCAATTGATAATCCCGCAAAGGTCCCTCCGGCTCAAGAAATAGGCTTGCATGGTTTTGAAAGATGCCGCAAATTTGAGGAGACCTGTATTTTGAAGGAGGTTTACAAGAAAGAGACTGTTTACAGAGATGGGAATTCTTGCAGTTCATGAAGCCTTTTTAGAAGGTATAATTCAGCGCTAGCAAAGAAGTTTCCATTGCTACATGAAGGTTCTCAAACTTGATCCTCGTGGTGTTCTACAGGGGTTTCGCGGTAAGTCAGCCGCCAATTGCACTAAAGGCAGCTAGCTATTAGACACCGCGAATTTGAATCCCTCTCGTCCTTTCGGAACCGGGATAGGCCCAAAATGGCACGACAGCTCAGAGACTCTGGGCCGCGAGAGCTGCATCAGTATTGTATTACAAACCCACTTGCCTATGAAACCACGAGCGATGATTCTGAAGGTTCTCCAGGGGAGAGGATGATGATGATGAAATGTGGGGTAAGCAAAAACTGTAACGATGATTGGCCAAAAAACTATCCCGCATTATTAAGCCCCTTTGTTCGTTTCGACTTTCCGTTTTCCAGGTCTCGTTTCGACTTTCCTCACCAGCATGCATTTTCAGGTACAGCAGGTAAAAACGCATCGCATTCGAGCTTTGTCACTTCATTTCTCAGACTTGCATTATTGATTTCAAATCTTGTCTGCGGCGGCAGAGAGGTAAAGTGGGTTAGGCGAGGAGATATAAATTCTGGCTGTCTGCCCTGAGGTGAGGATGGAAAGATATCACTTGCAATCATCTCACTCTCAATTGTCCCATCTACAATAACCTCAGATACTTTGTCTTTGTCGAAATCAACAGCTTCATTCTATTCATCAATCGTCAAAAAGTTCCATCAAAAATGTCGTCTTATGTTATCGTCGGCGCATCCCGTGGCCTTGGAGTATGTCACACCAGAACCCTTGGATACCCAATAGCCTGGTAACTAACGCTTCTTCTTGTAGTACCAATGGCTCAAGACTCTGAGTCAAAATCCCAAGAATACAATCATCGGCCTCGCTCGAACTCCCGCTAATGTCGAAAAGAAACTGGCCGAGGACGGTCTCTCTGGCAAAGTGCACGTGCTTTCCGGCGATATGGCCTCCCATGGCTCCCTCATGGCAGCTGCCAAAGAGGCCGCAGCTCTTCTTCCTAATGGTCTTGACACTCTGATTGTAAATGGGTTCTTCCAGTCTGAAATAACTCGTGCCATGGCACCTACTGCATTCACAAATGATCCGAAGCTCATCTACGATGATTTGCATGAGAGTCTCGACGTCAACGTTTTGGGATCGCTGTACGCCATCAACGCTTTCCTGCCCCTCGTCTTGCTTGGGAAGGTGAAGAAGATTATTGTTATTAGTACTGGAGTTGCAGATCCTGAACGTAGGTTTCTTTTCCGTCACATTTTCCTCGCTCGTATTATCTCCTACACTATTTTTCACATGCCTCCCCCCCACAGCCGGGCACCAATACATATACCTCGTATGACTGCTAATATATCTTACTTAGTTACAATCGCTGGAGGTGGCGACCCTTTCGCATTGGGTTATGGCTCAATGAAAGCAGCTTTGAACATGGTCGTCGCCAAGTTCGCAGCTGAGCTAAAGCCCAAGGACGTCAAGCTTCTAGCTTTGAGCCCAGGCCTCGTCAACACCGCTTTCAGCGAACGTAAGTCACCACCAGTCACTTCACCACTTCCCCCGTACTCTATCCTTGCTAACATCTCAAAATAGCAACCGAAGAAGAAATGAAGTTCTTCGGCAACATGCTGGAATACCTCAAGAGGGCCTACCCTAATTGGAGTGGAATTCCCATGACACCCGAGGAGAGTGTTGATGCGCAGATCAAGGTTATTGATAACTTGACTATTGAGGATAGTGGAAAGTTCTTGAGTCACACGGGGGACAAGCAGTGGTTGTAGATGCGTGGTTGTCGGAATTTAGGGCAGATTTTTAGTTGCAATTTAGAGGGAGAGGTTTCTGTAGTATTTGGTTGTGTGTTAGAGTATAGGTCTTGTCAGTGATATAGAACGACATACCGAGTTCCAGCGATATTAAAATAGAAGACAGATGTTCATTTGGGAGTTGACGACGAGATTGGGAAGTTGAATAATGTGAACTGACTTCAGCCAAGATTTTGAAAGCTCATATGAGTGGAATGACTCGACTTGAGTTCGAACTTCAAATGGTTCTGACTTCTCGGAGACTCCGTAAGATTCTAGTATGACCAAAGCAAGCTCATCGTTATTGAGATCTGGATTCGTAAATGTAGTAAGGGTCAAGGAGGAACTTGCGTTTGCTAGTACTTACTATCCACTCCCGGAGCTCAACCGGCATGTAGCTTCCAGCCTTCGATCACCGAAGTCTCTTCCCCGTTCATGATAGGACGCCTCACATAGTCCAAAGCTCTCGACATCCCAGACTTGAGAGCCTCATGAAGAAGATCTCGGTCCTTTTACCCTGTGGCTTCCCAGCCCCATGGTCTCTTTGTTGAAGTTTGCGGGGAAATTTCGGGAGGTACGAGAGACGTTTGAGGCGCGGGGTCTAGAAGCCTGCTAGACAGAACTTCTATCGAAAGTGTATGATTTAGTTCAGCGACTGCATACGGATAGGTACTGAAGAACATGTCGTTGTGTTGTTGCGGCAAGAAACAGGCGAGAAATTCAGCGGGGGCGGAAATGGCTTTTCCTTGGCGCCACTCGGGGCCCATCAACAAGGTCACATCGCGACACCTCTTACCACTTTCCCATCTGCCGTCACTGCACAACCACAACTTCTCGGAGCCCCCGCCACCATCTCCCACACTACATCTGCATCGTACAAATCGGTTTTTGACGGCGTCTCAATGGGCCTTGACCTCTTCGACGCGGCTACCAACTTTTTTCGTTTCTCAACGCGTACTACACGTCTTCTTTTGTACAATGTCAGTGAATGGCTTGCAGTCTGCAGGTACTTATCGTGAGCGGGAAAGAGATGGGCAGAAAGCATTGAATATCATCGAGGATCGAAAATTCGATTGCATTTGAGTTCAGCGTCGAAAAAGACAAGCGTCTTTTTCTCAAAGCCCTGTGACCTCTCTAGGCCTGAAAGTCTTCAGTACTTCGAAGAGGCAAGGTATCTCTGAACGCAACCTGCCCTACAGAATAAGAAAGGACAACCCAAACTGCGGGGTTTGGTAGTGCATTGCGGGGAATGACCCTTTGGCCTCTCCTATCCTCAATCACGTTCATCAGTGCAGCTAGTGCGCATATGGGCATTATACTAGAATTTGCCAAGAAGCATCAAAACCAGCCCCTCGCTTGAGAGAAAGTCCGAAGGCTTGACAAGCGTCTAAACCTTTACTTCATCGTTACTTGCAGGGCAAGGTACAGAGTTGGTGGAATGGGCTCTGGACGCATCACCCTTCTGATTGTTACCCTGCATATGGATCAACACGTTATTGTGAAACTATAGGAATCTTGTGTTATTCAAGTTGTTTTGTTGTGATGGTTGGTACAACGTGGGCACCTCAAGAATATTTTGCCGCTCACCTCAAGTACAATGTCATTCATGTTTAGCCTTCAGGGCATCAATCCAAAGGTTCCCCTTAAGAATGACTGATTGGATATCGTAAAAGCGTTCCTACATCATCATTCCACCCCGCAAGGTGGAAAGCTCGATGAGTGGCTCCCTCTTCGCCGCCTTGACAGCTCGATACAGTACTACTATAGTCAAGCAGCCGAGCCGCAGACTGATTTTGGTGCACCCAAAAATGCTGTCTACTGCATATGCAGCCATCGCTCATAGAACCTTTTGTTTAGTGTACGGTCACGCCGAGCAACCTACCCATCACTTGGTCGCCTCTCCTTAGTTCGGGTAGTATTGTGCTAAGCGCGACTGGTTTAATTTTCCGGAGGGTCGATTTCCCCCCGCACATACTATATTCTACCACTTTAAGCCCACTTTAAAAAATAACCACCAATTATAATATAAAATTGAATGCAGATCTAAGAAGAGCGATTTAATTCTGATTTTTCTATATTTTTCTTTTTTTAAAAATATTATTATTTAAAGAAATGATTCTTATTTCGACTTTTGATGGGGTTGCAGGGGTGGTCTTGGCATGCGCGAACACCTCTCAGTTTTGATTTTTGATCCTAATACTCTTTTATTATTAATTTAATTAAATACAATTATAAATAATTAATTATTAAATTTATTAGATCTTTATACTTAATTAAACTTTAGATTTTATTTTTATAATATTTGATATATTAATGGTATAGATATGGTAGTTTTATTAGAGAGATCATAAAACGTGTGTGTGTGCACGCCCCCCCAAAAAATTAAACCAGTCGCGCTTAGCACAATAGCGTAGCGACGGTGCATAACTTAGCGAGATCTCCAGCGAGATCTACCCGTCCTACCTCTCGTCCAATCACAGAGCAAATCCTAGTAATTGTGGCTTGCTAGAGGTAAGGAGTTGTAGCAATGTTGAAGTGGCTAACATGGAGATTGATTTTGTATAAGTAAAGCTTCACTCGCTTGTTAATCTTATTCAGTCAGACAAGCTTCAGTGCCTTCATTCTCATCACAATTCGCCCTCTCCAAGCTCAAGAGTACTCGATTCATCAGAGCTTTTCTTCAAAATGTTTGGCAAGTTTTTCAAAAAGGATGAGCCAGAGTTGGAAGAGGTATGGTGTACTTCGCAATTCACGAAAGAAACTCGCTCACAATTCATTTAGGTGTTTGACCAGCGACGACCATCTGCCGTCGAAGCTATGCAAAATACGCATAGGCAGTCTGTCTCCAATAGAGGCCTAACCGGCGCCTCTGCTTTAACAGTCAAACAATCGATCTTGCCCATTACTTTGGTCACAATCCTATTTTTCTTATGGGGTATGCTTCTACAACAATCCCTATTGGTGCAAATACATGATTAACCGAAATCATAGGTTTTGCTTACGGTCTTCTGGACGTTCTCAACGCAAAGTTTCAAACCGCCTTGAACATCACAGCTGCGAAAGCCGGGGGCCTCCAAGGAGCATATTTCGGTGCCTACTTTATTGGTCCTTTGACATACTCTGGTTGGATTGTCCGAAAATTCGGATACCGCTGGACTTTTATTACTGGTTTATGCGTTTACGGTGTTGGGTATGTTCTAATGTCTACTACTACCTTTGTTTCCTGGAATTTCACTGACAACTTGGACTTTAAAGTGCCCTTATGTTCTGGCCTAGTGCGGTTTACAGAAGCTTCGGAGGTTTCTGTGGCAGTCTTTTCATCGTCGGCTCCGGACTTTCCACCCTCGAGACCGCTGCAAACCCTTTCATCGCAACATGCGGACCTCCTCGTCTCTCCGAATTCCGTCTCGAATTATCGCAGTCCTTCCAAGCAGTCGGATCAGTCATGGCTCCTCTTCTTGCATCTCGTGTATTTTTCAGTCATACCACGCCAACCGATCTCAGCAAAGTCCAATGGACATATCTTGGCTTAGCGGCTTTTGTCTTCGCCTTGGCAATTGTTTTCTTCTTTACTCCTCTCCCTGAGGTTACGGACGCTGACATGGCGTTGCAAGCCGAACAATGCTCTGGTCTTACTGGTTATACCGATAAACCTCTACGAAAGCAGTATAAGCTATTTTTCGGTGTTGCAGCTCAATTCTGCTACGTGGGCGCTCAGGTACGTACCATCAACCCCTCAATCTCCATCAAATTCCTAACATCTTCAAGGTGGGCATCGCCTCAAACTTCATCAAATACTGCGAAGAATCCGCCGGGATTTCCTCAGCAGCAGCCTCCGATCGGTACGCCATCGGTCAAGGTCTCTTCGCCGCGGGTCGCTTCGCTGCAGCGGGTCTCATGATGATCGTCAAGCCGCGTCTCGTCCTTATGGTCTTCATGACCATGATCATGATCTTCATCGCTCTCGCCATCGGTGTCCACGGCGAAGGCGGCATCGCCATGCTCTCCCTCGTCCTCTTCTTCGAATCCTGCATCTTCCCCACCATCTTCACGCTCTCCATCCGCGGCCTGGGACGTCACACCAAACGCGGTTCCTCCTTCATCATCGCTTCCATCTCCGGGGGCGCGCTCTTCCCTTCCCTAACTGGTCTGCTCGCTGATCGCAAGGGCTATCATATTGCTATGTGTGTTAATCTTGTTGGCTTTTTTGTGGCGTTTGCGTTTCCGATTTATTTGAATCTGTTTTGTAGACAGGAGCTTGATGGGTTCCGCGATACAAAGATTGGGTACACGGATGGGGATGGGGTTGTGGGGGATGTGAAGAGGGAGCAGAGGAGGGCGAGTTTGGGGGGTGAGGAGAAGGGGGTTGGTGCCAATGAGGATTTGGAGGTTTATCGGCTTCCGACTGATGAGAAGATGTAGATTTGGGCATAGAGTGAGGATACCCTTCGTTTGGCTTCGTTTATTTATAGAAATTCAGAGTGTGTGGCGCTGGGATGGGGCTTTTGAGTTTATTATTGTATATATTTCTTTGCTACTGTTAATATGGGGAATGATCATGTTCTACAAACTATTTACCTTTCCTTTTTCCTGTTGTCAATATTCTGATGGTACCTACCGTCATAATTGGTTGATAAACTTATCCCTTCTCTTCCGGTTTAAAGTTTATTATGCTTAAATATTCAAGAGAATGAAGATGAAAATGGGAGAGGTCGAGAAAATGGGTGAACTCTAGACCTATTTTAACCTCAATTCTCTCTAATAACCTAACACTATACTTTAGTTGAGCGAGAAGGGGGGTCTGGTATTCCACTTCCCAATTAATACGGTACTCTTTCTTCTAGGATAATCTTGCTCAAAAGGACTCAAGTCGGGAGGGTGTAGTCCTATGAATTAATTATTGAGGTAGGAATGTAATAATTCTCATCACGGGAAACCCCACGAGGTTGTGATATGGCTTCACTTGCAAAGTGGGACCCTCGGCCCGACGTCACTTGACAGGGATATCTCGAGGCGCGCTGACATTTTTGGTCTTGACCCCACATTCACTCACGAACCTCATTGTATTCCGTGCAAACCTGACTTCAATGTCTCCTCCATAAGACGCGCGAGTATGCCTGGCATCGTGCGAAAACTCCTCGTTTTTGCTGCTGTAGATGGCCTGGTTTTACAGCCTTTGGGACAGCGTCCCGCACCAGCAGCTAAAATAGCATATGGCGATGGCGATAACCACATTGGGCCCGCAGTGAGACACTGCCATGCTGAGGGTAACGAGTCCAGCTTCGAGGCCTTTGGGGTCGTAGGTGAGTGCTCAGAAATGCTGTGCCCTGGATCGCGTTTTTGCGATTTACTTGCTAATATTTGGTACTTGCTTAGGTTTGTTACGCGTTTCTGAGGCGTCCTTTCTCATCTCTATTACTCGCCGGCAGCAAGTTGCCCAAATCCAAGGAAAGCCCATATACGTGATCACCGAAGTTGCCCTTACACCGCTGGCATCCAGGTCCGAAGCGAATGCCTCGATTGAGGAGACTAGGGCGGCTTTGCAGAAAAGAGCTATCGATGGCCGAGAACAGGATGGCAGTGACAGCGATGGCGAAGCGCAAGATACCCAGGGTAGTGACGAGGTTGACGATGAAGAACATGATAGCGGGGTGAATTCACCAAGCTCCAGTGGGCACAAACATACTACTAGTGTTGCGGAAGATGTGATATCCCGGAAGGGTGGCTATGGTCGTTTTGCAAAGAAATGGTTTTCGAAGCGAGGATGGACCGCAGACCAGCGGCGGAATCTAGGAATGACAACTTCGGTAGATCCTATTGATACTCCAGATACGACCGACAGTGGCACTGTAGTGCCACAGAGAAATGATTCGGACAATGAAGATGGCAAGGTCGATGTCCTTGATTCGCAGGGAAAGAAGGCCAAAGATGTTGCAGGAGCCCTGCTCCCAAAATTATTGAGAACCACACAGCTATATCTTGGCTCGTCGCGGAGCTTTTATTTCTCCTACGATCACGACATAACTAGAAGCTTTCTTAATCGTGAGGTAGCAAATACCGAACTGCCCCTTTATACTAGGGTCGATCCACTATTCTTTTGGAATCGAAATGTCGCACAGCCTTTCATTGATGTTGGCCAAACTGCCTTGGTGTTACCACTTCTCCAAGGATTCATAGGCCAAAGAGAGTTCCAAATGGATACAGACCCTCCAAAACCCATTCTAGGTCTTGATGGCGAGGAAAAGGCTTCTATGGAGGTGTGTTTGCCCCACATACCGTTTCCCCGCTTGTAGTTCGTCGCAAGACGTGAGCTAGATGAGCTTGTTCTTGAAGCAGTCTTATATTTCATGGATTTTGTTTCAGAAAGCAATGCTAACTTTCAATGCGCACGAAGATGGTAGATATGTCACCTCGGATGTCTGGAGAAGGGGAAATCCCAGATGTCGACGGCGCCTTTCGTGATCTAATAGGTCGGAGCAAAAGCCCTCAGCGTCGAGACACCATGAAGCCATTTCTATTGACTCTGATATCCAGGCGGTCTGTCAAACGGGCTGGTCTGAGATACTTGCGCCGAGGCGTTGATGATTCTGGCCATACTGCTAATAGCGTTGAAACAGAGCAGATATTGTCAGACGTGGAATGGAAGCCTTCCAGCAAAATTCACTCCTTTGTTCAAATTCGAGGGTCCATTCCAATATTTTTCAGTCAATCACCGTACTCATTCAAGCCAGTTCCTCAGATACAACATAGCCTTGAGACGAATTACGAGGCGTTCACCAAACACTTCCGGATTTTATCAGAGCGGTACGGACATGTGCTTGCAGATTCATTGGTTGAAAAGCATGGTCCTGAAGCTATTGTGGGAGAGCGGTTCGAGAATTTTGCTACTCGCTTAAACGAAGCCGGTGGTATTAAGGGGATTCCAGTTGGTTTCCACTGGTTTGATTTCCACTCAGCATGTCGTGGAATGAAGTTCGAAAATATCAGTCTGCTTATGGACAGCCTTGGAGACCAGCTTGATACTTTTGGCTTCACGGTAGAAACGAATGGGATTCAAACCTCAAAACAATTGGGTGTTCTAAGGACCAATTGCATGGATTGTCTCGATCGCACCAATGTTGTTCAAAATTACGTTGGAATGAGAGCTCTGGAACAACAGCTAAAAGACGAGGGCATCGATTTTAGCCTGCAGCTAGATCAGACAAATCAATGGTTCAACATGCTTTGGGCTGATAACGGTGATGCCATTTCAAAACAATACGCCTCGACCGCTGCGATGAAAGGAGACTTCACTCGCACGAGAAAACGGGATTATCGTGGAGCCCTAACAGACATGGGTCTTTCAATATCGAGATTCTACAGTGGGTACGTGAAAATCCCCCATCCCCCTGACAAATTGACCCACAGCTAATAATTCAAAGCATCGTAAACGACTTCTTTAGTCAAGCGGCAATTGATTTTCTTTTGGGAAATGTTACAGCGGTAGTCTTTGAGGACTTTGAGACATCCTTAATGAGCAGAGATCCAGCAATTTCGATGAACAAGATGAGACAACAAGCTATTGAGGCTTGCCAAAAGCTCGTGGTTGAGGATGAGGAGGAAGAATTCATAGGAGGTTGGACGCTTCTCGCTCCGCAAGTTCCGAACACGATCAAGTCCGAGCCCTTCGAAGAGTCAATCTTGCTTCTTACAAACTTGGCACTCTATTCTTGCAGATTCGACTGGAATATGGAAAAAGTCTCATCCTTCGAGCGTGTTTCATTAGAGCACATTCTCGGCATAAAATATGGCACTTACATCACATCCGTTCTTTCAGCTTCGCAGTCAGATGAGCAAAGGAATGTTGGATTTGTGGTTACCTACAAGGCAGGTAAAAACGACATATCAAGGGTAAACACAAGGTCGATGGCAAATGTGACGCGCTTGGACATGGATTTTCTGAGCGGTTCATCAACAGCCGCACCGTCAGGACTTGCAGCTTTGATAGGAAGACCAACAACACCAGCAAATCGTGTGCTGGCCTTGAAAGCATTGTCAACGCGATCTGCAGTGTCAGAAGAGAACCAAAGCCAGCAAAGCGAGATTGAGCAAGTAAGAGGGATCTGTGCAGAAATAGAACGAATGATCCTTTCGGCTGTCTCCGAAAGGAGGGGCTTGGTGGAAAGTGGAGATATAATCAGTTTGACTGAGGCACGCAAGTCGACTGGCCTTTTGGAGCAACTAGGCCATAGTTTCAAGAAGTTGATTTGGGCATAGGCAGCTTGTCACTTTGTTGATAGTTTGGCATCGATGTACATGACTCGCGTTCCCCTTTTCGTAACCGAGAGCTGAGGTTACGAGACAGCTTGTCACTTTGTTGATAGTTTGGCATCGATGTACATGACTCGCCTTCCCCTTTTTCGTAACCGAGAGCTGAGGTTACGAGAAGCAAGTCCTGTATAGGAAGGCTGCAATAGACTACCATAGACTATTTAATAGATAATTTCTCGTATACAGACGAACGAGCGACCCGTACGAAGTTACTCCGTACCCCATCGAATCGGCACATGTTCCAACGACTTTGTGAACGCCACCTATCCGGGGTGCATGTATTCTTCGTGTCGCAAGAGGACATGCCATCATAGTGGCCTGATCGTCGCAGGCTCGCAGCATGGTGGCGTATGGACAAGATGGGTTGAGATAGGCTGAGATGGGGCGGCGGCTGGAGATTGTGGCTTTTCATGGGGGAATTTCTTTTTTCCATCTAATCTTGCTGCCTATCTTTCTTCGGATCTCGCTTCCCAATTTCCATCCAGTTTGTATGATAAAACATTTTAGACTATTTTTGCGCACCACGTTGAGCGAGGATGGCATGTAAGGGTGTTGTGATGATTTCGGGTACTCCCGATGTACAGTACCTACGATTTGGGATCTGAATGCATTGTAGGGATCTAGACCGGGCTATCATGCCTCATTTGAATACCGATTCTTCGATTTTGGAGGTGGAATGAGCTCGCCTCGCCTTGTTGGGCGTCGGTAAGGGTAGTAAGATGGGTTAGGTAACGGAGGTACATGGTACATGTACTTAGGGCTGGGGGGATGTTAGGGCAAGGGTAAGGGTTTGAGCTGGGTGGTTGCAGGGCTGTATGGTAGTGGTTGTGGTAGAAATGGTTAAAATGGATGAATGCGTGGAATTGGGAATGGATGACTGTACTTGCGTTCGTTGGTGGTCTGCAATGGATGGTATCATAGGCGACTTCCCCCTTTCGTTCGTGATCTCCCGGCTTAATTCTCCGATGTTTCTGACAGCGGCGTGGCGTGGTTGGGAGGAAGTCCGAGCTAGGATTGGGGTTTTGGAGTTGAGCACGGGGTTTTTCGTTTCTGAGGTTTAGTCTAGATGTTTGGAGCGGGAATAGGGATGGCCCTTTTTTGCTTGGCGATGTAAGCTTGAGCACATGCGAGCAAGTCTTTGATTTGGAAATTTTGCCTTTGGTTTGGAGTGAGTGGTAGGATAGAGTTGTGATTGGTTGCTTTTATTAGGGAACTTTAGTTGAGATTATTTCAGAAAATAATTCGTGAAATAATTCAGAATGCGGGTCGGCTAAGGAGGCACTTTACCTGATTCAGCGTTAAGCGTCGATTTGACGACGAATTATTTTCTTAAATGTGGCGTACGAAATAATGAATAATTCGTACGAATTATACGCTATTTCGGTGATAAAACAGGGTCTAAACTGGGTAGTCGTGCCACCAACGATCCTAGCGTACGATCATAGTAGAATTAGTACCTTTTTAACGAATTAATCTTGCGAATTATTCCTACGAATTAATTCCTGGCTGAAGCATCATTAATTCGTACATTAATTCGTCAAAGTAAAGTGGGTTTCTGTACGAATTATTTCACGAATTATTTTCTGAAATAATCTCAACTAAAGTTCCCTATTGGTTCTAGAAGGTAGACAGAATAAGTGGTTACCAGACATGTAATATGTATTCAGTACATTACCTCCGCACCACTTCGCAAATCTTCATCGTCACTCTACATTCAGCCAAAAGTCCTTACACACGCTAGCGAATTCCATTCCCACAGGTTTGGGGACTCCCAAACTGCACAACTGGCTCAATCAAAGGTGGGGAGATGCCCGTATTTCCCCTTTCCGTTTACTCGACTTTTCTTTCATTTAAATGGCTAAACGAAAATCACATATGCTAAGCTTTTGGGAGCATGTAGATGGGCTGTTTATTCCCTTTTCTTCGGTACCAAATCTGCCAGAACAGCGAAGACATTAACCCCTCTATGCACAACACGGCGTAGCCAATAAAGACCCCGCCACCCCGCCATCGACTCGTCGAACCCGCGCGGCCAACTTGTATTAGCATCTACTTACTTAGCGAGCTGTCAGCACTCTACTGCCTAATATCAAACTCCCAGGGTTCAAACGAGCCGCCAGCTGCTTGGCGCGGCGTGCAACGAATGGTGAGCCGGTGGAGGCGCCAGTTGGTGGGGGATGCGCTGCGCTGTGCTGATTCACAAACATTTGGGGGTAGGGGGTCTGGGGGTGGCGCCGGCAAGCTCGATTGACTGCTTACCAGGGGAGATGGTGCTGACTTCTGGTTGGTGAGTACGTGTGTTATGTACAATTCATATAAAATAGGAGTTGCCGGTACGGTATCCTGCGTACTGTACTATGTGCTAGTTTGGTATTGATTTGTACCAACTCCGAATAATTGAATGAGGTAGTCAGTTCGTATTGTTAATATTAAGAAAAGGGAAATTTTAGTCTGATGGAACTAGGGACAGCAGAGGCAAGAAGTCGCCGACGTTAGGGTACTTGTGCTTCTCAATCTCGGTAGGTGCGCATAAAAGGACTAGCAACTTTTGTATGGTGTAGTAAGATCTTACTTGAGATCTCGTTCATTGAAGAAACGGTATGAAAACGGTGTTGAAAGAGGAAACGCTTCTTCAATGAATGTACTGTACTTCGAGTTGCGTTGCGACCACACCATCATGCATCATGCACGAAGGGTGCCGGTTGCCCCCCCTTCTCTATTGACTTGATAGAGTGGGTTAAAATTGTGGGCTCAACGCAGCCCACCACTCAGCGCATCGAATGCCCTTCTGACAAAGAGGATTTCCCATCACCTAATCGCTTTCGCCACATCCTAGGTCATGCCCGAGCTTCCTTGGCCCCCCTTCTTCGGTACGACTACGTCTGAGCTTTCCCTTCGCCCCAAAGAAAAGAGACGGGAGAGGAAATGGGGGTCCAATCATTTCCTTCTACCAGTAGACGGGTTTTCAGCACCCCCACCCCCAAAGCACAAGACCGAGTATCTGGACAAAAGGTGATTCTTCTATGTGTTCCTGTGATTTGATGTTTACCGAAGAGGGGAATCTGCAACTTTGCACCTTGCCCCTCAAGCGGTCTGGAACTACCAATTCATGATCAACCCCTGTCCGCCGTCTTGAGCCCGTTCTTCCAGAGAAAAAAACTGCCCGAGATCGCAGCATGTTACTGCACGCATAGCTTCCTTAATTCCGAGATCTCGCCAAACAGCAAGAACACACGCAAGAAACACGCCACTTTCTTCATTGTTTGTTGTCGCTTGTTGTGAAGATTCGGTATCAGATCTAGATATTCCAGGGGTAGGGACTACCTACAGAATCTTACCGCGCATACTTGCATCCGCGGTACGAAGGTACCGTACGTCGTAAGCTGCATTAAAAGAGACTTCTGATGTGCAGCTCTTTAGCTCACATGGCAAGAGGAGGAAATAATATGCGATTTCGGATTCCATTCATTCCCGCAAGGGAAAATACCTTAGCCAATGGTAGAAAGCGCCGAAGTTCGAATAAGCTTTTTTGCCTAACGCGGTTCCCTGCATGGAGACGAGATGATCCCTTCATACACTAATGCGAATCGATATTACTTTGTTCTTGAGATTCAAGATGAATTTAGCTTGGTTTCCGAAGAGATGGGAACGGAATAAGCATAACCGCAAAGCACTGGAAGTACCGCAGAAGGTCGCGAGGACATGACAAGAAAGCAACTCGTATTTCGCATAAGGATTAGGCAAGGAGGCGAGTAGTGAGCATCTCGGTAACGTAACTCTTGCGAAAAGCGTGACTTATTTTGGGTGACTGAAGGGAATGACACTTGCACACGATTACCTCGCTTCGAATCCTAAAGGATATTTAATCCTTGAATACATGCCTAATAATGAGGGCTATATGGGGAAACTGCTAGTATGATATCATCCGACATTCGTCTTTTCTTGCCGTTAATCCCATTCTTCGGTACATCGTCGTCCTAAGTTTTGGCTGAAAGTGTGTCAATCACAATTGGTAGATGGTAAACAGACAGTCGGCTTACTTACTGCACTGCAGATTTTTGCATGAGATCTGTTATGGATTTCTTAATCCGATATATGTAGAAACTGCAAACTGCTGATATATAACAACCGACATGTTGAAGTCTTAGGCCTATCGTTCGACTAGTGCGGGCATTTCCGCACTTGCTTCCACTTGGGCTTAACTAGTCACTATCAGGTCAGTTCGCAACACGTAGTTCCGCGCGGTATTGAACTGAACTCCCTCTTCAACGCCAAGAGGGAGACTATAGGACATCAGTAGGTCGGTCTTAGAAATTCCCCTATTGCTGACATCAAACCCTCCGCATACTATTTCGAGTTCAAATCCCAATACATATGAAAGTTTCAGGGAGCCACGAATTCAATCCGGCGGGTTAAGAACGTCCACAAGGGAAAAGAATTTGGCAAAAATAGTCAATCTTATAATGCTTACTTGTTTCAAGTGAAATCTGTTCCAAAAGTAGAGATCTGAAAGTCGAAGAGCTGCGTTCGCTATGCTCGCGAAAGTCCAAATCTAACCGCTTTGGGTTTGAGGGATGATTCCTCCAACAGTCGTCACAGCCCTTAAGGCCTCAAGAGCAGCTTACTCATTGAAGGTTCTGACTTTAGGATTAGACTCTAACCCAGAGTTCGTATTTTGAGCGATTGCGGGGCGTAATAGTACAAAATTGGATATGGAGGACCCTCATCTCACGCTCTTCATGCCCTCTGATGTCCGTTTGAGCTGGGTATGTTGCCCGCTCCTTAGGATTAGATGAATTCTGGGTGACGCGATGATGGTAGTCGGAACGGCGTGATATTTTTTATGCAGTGCGACACTGCGAGATGCTCGGGAGGGTGGAGAGAGAGGGGGGATCCATGGCACACTTCACGTTGTTCCTCTGTTGAAGGCTGCGTGTGTCATCGGAACAGCGTATGAAGGTGTATTACGTTAAGCAGACAACGCAGATGCTCGTCCGGGGAACGCACCATCATTGGAGCTTGAGGACGCAAGGCTGCATGCCCTTTCGGCCATTGTTTTAACCTTATTCCTGATCTGGGGCACTTCTCCGCCGCGCGATCAACTCACATTAAGGCTGACTGCTATGTGGCTTCTCTGCAGCGATCTTTTATCTTCCTACCTAGGATTGGAAGGTCTACGCGTTAACATAACATGTCTTCGAGATCGTTGACCGTGGTAACTTACCAGTTTTGTATCATAGATTTCCACATTATCCCACGTCGATAAGAAGATTAGATGCAAAGAGGGAATATTCTGCGGCCTTCTTATTTTCTTCTTATTTAACTGCTCTTTGTACGTCTTGCTGGTGGTGGTGCTGACAAGTTTGGTATCACACGAATAAATGCGGCTCTTGGCAATTTTGGCAATTGGTGGAAATTGCTGAGGCTGGCTACGGAAGTCGGAGAGCTCCCACACTTGTCTGCCGTCATATGCGTATTAGCACTCGTGCTCACCGTCGCATATAGCCATGTGCTTGAACTGATAGTCGAAGCGACTTCTTCCTTGGGCACCGTGATTCTTCAGATTTGACGCGCAAGAGCGGCGAATTTGCCATCTTTTGGAGCCTCATGGCCTGGCAACTTCGCTATGGTCAAATGGAGGAGATTCTTCTTCCTTCAATGTGTTTGTTAGTTTTGATTGGCTTGAGAGACTAAATTAGAAGCCCATCCTCTAAAATGCTCTGGCAAATGGCGGGGAGAGCGGCCGAGAGTATACCCGCAGAGATGGGCACGCAAGCCTTGTGGATTTGGTGAGGACAACTCACCAATGCAGACTTTGTTAATACGACCTGCCGATATGCACCGTGAAACTAAATCCGAAGACGGGTGTCAGCCTGCATGGAATCCATGCACTGGACATGGAGGGGAACTCAAGTCAGCAAAGAGGTGCGCACGTAAGCGGCCTCGAGAAGTTCGCAAGCTTTTTGCTTGTATCCCCCCCTGATATTACTGGCCTGGAGTCTCCACTTTCCCACGTTTCTACCGCGGCCGAGGGCTCTGGAGAACGATCCTAGTCCTAATCCCAACGCCTGCACATACGGAGAGGACATAGAATTCCTTTTAGTGAGGTAAGCACTCCAGTTGGTTGATACCCTGCTCCTTTTGAATCCATGATTCGTTAATTTGCTTATCCCTTCACGGTTTAGCGTTCATTTTGCGGCACAAGCCCAAAATGTGTAGCCATCCTCATCTGGGGCCGTTGGGGTCGCCGTGCGGAGGAGGCAGCTCATCTCGATTCTTGAGAGTCCATAAGTGCGGTATGCACCCGCCATGGATGGAGCTTCGAAGCCGTTCATCTGTGCATTTAAACAAGAGCTTGCCCCCGAGCTTCAAGAACTTGATTTTTTTGCCACCAGCCTTGACAGTATCCAACTCAGCCTCGTCATCAATCCATCCAAGAACCATCGAGGACTATCAAGTCACCAAAGCCTAGTTATCGTCATCAGCCCCTGGCTTTTTTTTAAGTTCTAACAAGATGGCCTCTGGGTCTTACTCTCCAGAAGGACATCAATTGGCATCGCAGGGGGAAATGGTACCCGGTCTGTATGATGGGACCTCAAGCGAGTCGTCTGCTAGCTCTCCAATGAATTACAACGTGAGTTTTTCAGCAGCGCTACATTTTTGTGGAGAAATGAGACTCGGTTCAGCTCACATTCTGCGCCAGGCTTTTGACACTTCGTATGGAGGGAACTATTTGACATATCCCACGTTTCCCATGCAATACCCAGGACATGGCGAGGGCGTCGCTCCGGTGGGACTTATACCAGTCGAATTAGAGATCGAAGGCCTTTACGAAGACTATGACCGTAGGAGACGAAAGAACGGAAGCGAGAAGATTGTATCATCTCATGTACATTCGGTAGGTGATCCAATCGCAAGCTTGTGATAATAGCGAGCTTATCGTATTGCAGCGACGGAGGGCCCAAAACCGCGCATCCCAGCGAGCATTTCGAGACCGGAAAGAAAAGCACATGAGAGAGCTCGAGCAACGACTCGGAGAGCTAGAGGGTCGTCACACCGACCTTTCTCGTTCCTATGAGTCCTTGCAACTGGAATACAGCAGCGTCAAACAGGAGCTAGAGCGCCTCAAAAACAAAAACACCCGACTTGAGGGCTCCTCGAAGAGTTACCAATCATCCCAGGAGGCCGAAGACTCACAACGCGAAATTCTGGACCCGCTTCTCTTTGATGTGTCAGCTTTTTGTTTTGATCAAGAAGATGTTCCCAGCGGGCATTGAGATGGGATTTGGGCAACATCATGGATGGGTCATGGGCTAGAATGCTGGATTTGTTGGGATTCTGGGACGGTGTTTTGGGAAAAATACCTCAGGTGCATCCCACTTTTGGGCTCGACTGCTTCGGCGTTTGCAATGATATTTTGGGGGCGAACGGTTTTCATTTGTCGGTAAAGGGTGGCGTATCTCTGCAGCATCTAGCGAGTATTGATAGTCAGACCTGTGTTGGGTGGTTTTTTTTGCTTTCTTTTGGGTTTTGAATGAGCAGTTGTGCCTACCACGGCCGATGGGTGCTTTTTCTACCAGATATGTTTCAATGATTCAAATGATTGAAATGAACAAAATCCTTGGAAATTCCAGAGATAGTGATACTGATGATTTGCAGAGAATCCCGTGAATCTCGTGAGCGTTTTGCTCAGAATGAATGGTTCGGGAAACAAGGAGAAAAGTGGCCAGCAACGTTTTTCCGAGCGGCGAGGAGTCATCTCCACGATAGCTTTACCATCCGATGTGTCGTTAGAGTGGTTGGAGAAGGTGAGTGTTGTATGCCATCTTTCACATCTCTTCCTCCTAGGTAGGCGGCCTGCATTAAGGGCCAACGGTCCTTACCAGACATTATTGCGTTGTCGTTTCCGAAGTTTTGTCCAATCTTTTATTTCCCAGGGGAGAATGGCTCGAGTGGCTGTCCAGTGAGCTGATGCTTCTTCCTACGGTCGCCTACCTGACCAACGACCGACATATATTAGTCTCATCTATCCTCAACGTTTTGCCATAAACCGCCTTAGCCCGCTTCGCTCAGAAATACTTCTTGAGGACGAAGATATAATTCGTACCTGGATTCATATGTGCATATGCAGATATACATTCGTATACGGTTTGTGAATTCAAGGACAAACCAACAATGTCCTTGCAGTGAGTGTGGACTTTGAAGGTTCAACAGAACGTCACTTTGGATGCTTAGTAGAGGAGACTTGCTCATCCTCACATAAGGTTTGCGTCTTGGCCCAGGTACATGTCAGCCCAAGGTAGGGATCTTACCAGTTTGTCCTCCATGAACCCCAAGTTTCTCGGTCATGAAAGATTTGGAGTTGGAGTTGTTCGCAGCGCGCGCGTACGCAAGTGCCGAGTTATCGAGCGATAGAGATACAAGTAGCGATAGCGACACCACGCACGCGGTAGTACCGGTACCTGTACCTTGATCGCGCGCGGCACTTGTCGTTGTACTTGGGGGCTTCTCAAAACACTCAAAGTCGTCAATGGTCTTGGCCCTCCGCGTTCCTTGAAATAGAGCGGAAAAACTCGAACACGCCTTTGGATGATCGTCATACAGACATAGCTTCTCACGGCTGCCTTCTTTTCTGTCCGAGATTCTGCAGGTTCGCCGGTTCATGACCGATGCCAGTCGCGCGTACCAAGTACGTCCGTCGTCGTTGCGCGAAAGTATTGCTGAGGAGAGCCTGAAGAGGTGGAAGGGTTTTGAGGGAGAGTGCCCAGGTGAGAATGAGATGGTGGTGAGCCGTGATAGTAGTGATGAGTGAGAAAGGTGCGGAAAAGGCAGGTTGCCGTGTCTGGTCAGTCATGGTCCAGAGTCTGGGCTCTCGACCACTCGATTTCGCTGGTGCTGCTGACTGACGATGATACCTGTCGAAAATGGGTGGTGGTGTCGTGGATCCCACCGGTCCTCTCTGACACTAGCCCCGCCCCGGTACCCACAACCCACTTCACTACTTCTGCCCCGCGCCGCGACGTCAGGTCTCCTCCTCGAGAAATCTTTTCATCTACAACCACAACACCATCTCTCTCCCAACTCCATTCTCCTCACCTACACACGATACCACCGCAATCATGGGTTTCGACAAAGTTGATGAGCTGGCTATCAACACCATCCGTATTCTTGCCGTGAGCCCCTCCTTCTCCACGCCCGATTACCCCTCCATTGCCGGTGGAGAGCTCGCCACCGTCACGATAGACACTAACTGCGGTGACAGGCGGATGCTACATTCAAGTCTCAATCGGGCCATCCCGGTGCGCCAATGTAAGTAGAGCGCATCAATGGTTCGGGCGGTCATGGCAGGCTAACGCTATCAACTAGGGGAATGGCCCCGGTTGCCCACGTCCTTTTCAACAAGATCTTGAAATACAACCCCAAGAACTCATCTTGGGTCAACAGAGATCGATTTGTCCTCTCGTAAGTCAATTTCATCTTTCTCGGTATTTATATGCAGCATCAGGAGATCCGGCATCAATTGAGGCGGTCTGCACATCTGTCGCGCCGTTCGGTGTCAGCTTGCACGTATACTTCGGGTTCGACTACTTCAATTGAGCTACGAGCTCCAGCCTGTTATAGTGAAATTGGCCTATCTATGTATCGATGTACTGACATATTATCCAGTAACGGCCATGCTTGCATGCTCCAGTATGCTCTCCTCCACCTTGCAGGCTACAAGCTGTCTATGGATGACTTGAAAGCTTTCCGAGTAAGCCATACCCTTATCTATGTCTATACATTTACCTGCTAATACTTCCGGACCTACAGTCAATCGACAGCAAAACCCCTGGACATCCTGAGGCTCATGACACCGATGGCGTTGAAGTCACAACTGGCCCTCTTGGTCAAGGTTTCTCCAATGCTGTTGGTCTGGCCATCGCCCAGCACCATGCTGGTGGAGAGTTCAACAAGCCTGGATTCGAGCTCATCAACAACCACACATACTGCTTTTTGGGTGATGGATGTATGATGGAGGGTATTGCCAGCGAGGCTGCTTCTCTTGCCGGTCATCTGCAACTCGGCAACTTGATTGCTATCTGGGATGACAACCACATCTCAATTGATGGTGACACCAATGTTGCTTTCACGGAAGATGTGGCTCTACGTTTCAAGTCATACGGCTGGCACATTGAGGTCGTTGCGGATGGTGACAACGATTTGGAAGGCATTTACAATGCCATCAAGAAGTGCCAAGAGGTCAAGGATAAGCCCTCTTTGATCCAACTCCGAACAACTATCGGTTTTGGTTCAAAGCAGCAAGGAACACACGGCGTTCACGGCGCCCCCTTGAAAGCAGATGATATCAAGCAACTCAAGACAAAGTTCGGCTTTGACCCCGAGCAGTCGTTCGTTGTTCCACAAGAGGTTTATGACCTTTACAACAAGCATGGAGCTGAGGGTGCTGCCCAGGAGAAGGAGTGGGAGCAATTGCTCTCCAAGTATGCCGAGTCACACAAGTCCGAGGCTGCCGACCTCAAGCGCCGATTGACTGGAGAGCTCCCAGAAGGTTGGGAAAAGAAGTTGCCAGTATACTCCCCATCGGATGCTCCAGTGGCCACCCGAAAGCTCTCCGAGATTGTCCTTCAAGCCATTCACGACGCCGTTCCAGAGTTGGTTGGTGGTTCCGCAGATTTGACTGGTTCAAATTTGACCAGATGGAAGGAGGCTGTCGATTTCCAAGCTCCTGCCACCGGTCTTGGTGACTGGACTGGACGTTACATCCGATATGGTGTCCGTGAGCACGCCATGGGTGCTATCATGAATGGTCTTGCTGCATATGGAACTGTCATTCCATACGGAGGTACTTTCCTCAACTTTGTTTCATACGCAGCTGGTGCTGTTCGTCTCTCCGCCCTCTCCCAGGTCCGAACCATCTGGGTTGCTACCCACGACTCCATCGGTCTTGGTGAGGATGGCCCAACACATCAACCTATTGAGACTCTGGCACATTTCCGTGCTCTGCCAAACTGCATGGTCTGGCGTCCAGCTGATGGAAACGAGACAAGCGCAGCTTACTACCTTGCCTTGACCTCCAAGCATACCCCAAGTATCATTGCTCTTTCTCGTCAAAACCTCCCACATCTCGAGAACTCCACCCTTGCCAACGCAATGAAGGGTGGTTACGTCGTCCACGAAGCCGCAAACGCTGATATCACTCTCGTTTCCACTGGTTCCGAGGTTGGCATCGCTGTCGATGCCGTCAAGTACTTAAAGGAGAAGCACAGCTTGACTGCCCGTGTTGTCTCTGTTCCTTGTTTCGAGGTTTTCGATGCTCAGACCAAGGAATACAGACTTAGCGTGCTGCCAGACGGTATCCCATCTTTGTCCATTGAGGTCATGTCAACCATGGGCTGGGAACGATACACCCACGAGCAATTTGGTCTCAACCGATTCGGTGCCAGCGGTGCCTATAAGGATGTTTACAAGGTATGTCAAGAAACGGGTATTCAATAAGTTCAAAGATCTAACCAGAAAACAGAAATTCGAGTTTACTCCTGAAGGTATCAGCAAGCGCGCAGTCGCCACCGTCGACTTCTATAAGGGTGTTTCTAACCTACGCTCTCCCATCAACCGTGCTTTCCAGCAACTAATTTAGGTTATCGTTAATCTATTCAAGATAGAGAGTCGGTTTTTGTTGATTGTACAGCCTTTATCAAATTAGACGAAAAGCGAATGAATAAATATCAGAATGTTATTTTTGGGTTTTCCAAATGCCACTCATGTCACATTGCTATTCTTTTTTGCAGCCATAGATACTGCTTTCTAGTAAGGCCTAGTAAACCAACTTTATAATTCAGTTCATTCACGTTGGTACTCTCAGATGCCACCATAGCCCTGAATAAGCTACGTCCCCCAGTCAATTGAACCCTTTCCAACCGTTTGAGCATGTAAATTACCCATCGAAATATCTTCTGCCAACAATGTTTAATTGGGATTTTCAGGCGGATTCCTCTCCGAAAACATCGGAACCGAGGGCAAAGATCTGTTTCGATGTCAATGGATGCCGGAAGATTCCTCAGTTTTCGTTACCTTTTGAGCGTATGTTTTTGCCGGGTGATGTATCAGCCATAGCTTTTCTCTCGAAATGACCGCCCAAGTCCTGCCCACCTCCCCTCCAGACTTCAGTTCATGATATATTCAATATCCACGATCGCGGAACATTATGAACGTTTTGTATTCGGCACTCTGTTCAGCCATCGTCTTCATCTCTTATGCCGTCGCTAGCGTGCCCCTCAGCTTGCGCTTGTTCGCTAACCCATTCGCGCTGAAAGTCTCTCCCGACCCTCTCAATTCTTGCCGCAAATCGTCTTGCTTCCCCTGCTTCAGCCGAGGTCGGTGCTATTACTGTAGCTACGAGTAGTGGCGGGGTATGCGTTGCATTATTCTCCTGTCCCTCTTCCTCTGCAATTGCAGCCGTATTGCTGTGAAGAACCCCATTAACTATCGTTTCAGAGCCGATCAATTGATTCTCTTCCTGCGGGGGCTCGCTTGATGTCTCTGTCGTGCCACTCAACGGGCGTAATTCGTCGCGCGCTTGCTCGATTATGCCTCTTCCTGGCGTGATAGAATTGTGTCCTTGGGGGTTGAGATAGGAGTGGAGAACGAGAGGACCTGAAGAATGCGATTCGAGCATTAATCTTTGGGGAACGCCGAGACCGAGCCGCGAAGCCAGATCGTAAGCAGAGAGGGAGAGGGTGGTCAGGGAGTTGTATGGTTGAGGTTGAGGTTGAGGTTGCTGCGAGGGGCTCTGTGCTGAGGAGAGAATGGGCGAGAGCGTGGTGTCGCTCAAGAAGTATGATAGGTTCGCAGCGCTTGAGGGGGTCGGAATTGTCGCCATGATGCTTGTTGAGCAACGATAAAGCAATGAGCAAGGTACCGTGGCGCTGTGTGTTAAACTCGACCCAATTGGCAGATCGCGTGTGTGATTCCGAATAATCGTGTGCAAGTCGAAAAGGTGGAAGATGTAACGGCCGGTGGGTAGAATCGGCAGCGGCAGACCCCACGAAAGCTCAGGCCATTTAGCGCGGGAGACAGGGAGCAGGGGTAGGTGCGCGGCAGTAGGTAATCGCGAGCCGACCTTAACGACTTAGCTGTCCAGACCATTCGTTGCCTGGAGCTCGACAAGAATTTACACGACAGCAGCACAACGTTTGATAGCCAGTCAATCTATTTGCTAACAGAAACTCTGAGGGACCTGGACAATATGGCCGACGCTGAGAAGGCAGAAAAACTTGCGGCGGCTAAGAAGAGGGTAGGTGTTCTCTTGCAGGCTCACTTTCTCACTTGGCAATCCATAAGCTACAGGAATCACGCTAACGTGCAGCTCAAACAGGTGGAGGAGATGAAGAAGAAGAAGCAGAAGAAAGCTGGGGCAAAAAAAGATGACAAATCCGAACCCTCTCCCGTTGCAGAAAGCTCGAAGAGCGAGGAGGCCGCAACCCCACCCCCAGAACCTGCTTCACAAGAAACTCCAGCCGATGAATCTAAACCAGACACTGGATCCGCAGACGCCGCGGAGACCGTGTCAGAACTCAATGTACCCAAAACCCATGGCAGGCAGCCATCTCTATCTTTACAATCAAAGATCCGCTCCTCTTCTTTCCGTCAAGGGTCGGGAGGGCCACTGTCTCCGAACGTACTTTTCTCGCCTGAGGGCGATACCGCCCCGGACATTTATAGGAAACAGCAGCTGAAGATCGAAGAGCTGGAGAAGGAGAATAAACGATTGGCAAAGGAGGCAAGCGAAGGAGAGAGGAGATGGAAGAAGGCCGAAGAGGAGCTTGAAGATCTACGAGAGGCCGAGGATGATTCAATCAAAAAGGGCGGCTCATCCTCCGCGGCAGGATCATTAGAGGAGTTAGAGAAACTTGTAAGTGGCGATGAACGATTGGTTATGAGCTAAGAATAACTGCTTACAATGCTAGCGCGCGGAAAACGCAGCCCTACACCGGCAAAATGCCCAATTACAAGCGCAGTCTTCGAAAGCAAGTCGTCATGGTTCTTCTCCTTCTGTCTCGATTAATGCAGTAACAGATTATGAAGCAGCTCTTGCTTCTAAATCCTCAACAATTGAATCGATGGAAATAGAAATTTCGAATCTTCGGGCAAATCTTGACAAGGCGAATTCAGATTCATCAGGCAAAGATCAAATTTTGGCCTTGGAAGAAAAACTAGCACGAAGCGAAAAGTCGGCCGTTGTTGCACAACGGGAGTTGGGAGACCTAAAGAAGAATCTAGAACGAACTACCGAGAAGGCTGTCAAGGAGGGTAGCCAGCGGACCTCGGCAGAGACTAAATTAAGAACGTTGGAGCAAGAATCCGGGGATGCTAAGGCTCACAGCGAAGAGCTCCAGAAGAAGGTTGAAGTATTAGAGAAGAAAGTTGCTACCTTGGTAAGGATGATTGAATTTCCAAAAGCATCCGTTATTTCCCCTTTAATCATGTTTCATCACTCTCATAACGTCCGAAAACATGCTTCCTCTACCTTATTCACTCTTTACTATCGTATTTGTGGTTTATGAGACCACCTTTGCTCTTCTTCGGGTCATTGCGTTCGCACTCTCCGAAGGCCGAAGGAATGGATATCATTTCATTCTTCTGTCACACATCGGCGACCCCATTCTCTCAGAGATCTTCCCTCGATGATATTGGCAGTTATCATAGATTGTTTCATTACTTTGCGTCACATGAAAAATGAGGGAGCATTGATGCTGACTTTTCAATCTAGGCTACGTTGCATAAAGAACATGATGCCAGATCACAAGCTCAGAAGAAGGAGCGGGAGAAAGCCGAAAAGGATGCTTCTGAACTACGTTCTAGAATTGCTGGGATAGAAAATGAAAATCTCCGTCTGCGCGAGGAGAGGGAACGTGCGAGAAAGCGAGACGCACAAGGCGTCGACGATGAGGGGGTAGATGAACTGGAGAACGAA
This sequence comes from Hymenotorrendiella dingleyae, assembly GCA_003988905.1. Taxonomy (NCBI): domain Eukaryota; kingdom Fungi; phylum Ascomycota; class Leotiomycetes; order Helotiales; family Helotiaceae; genus Hymenotorrendiella; species Hymenotorrendiella dingleyae. Next base: position 41,385 of record QYAP01000355.1, read on the forward strand.
GAACGCGAACGTCTGGAGAAAAAGGTTCGCGATCTTGAGGGGGAGGTGCATGAGCTGCGGCGTGGAGTTTGGAAAGATAGACGAAGAGAACTAGAAGGCGACGAATCGGGAAGCGTGAGCAGTCCCTCGGCCAGATTTACAGATATAGATCTGAATGGTGCCATGTCTCCCGGCAGACGGAGGAGCATCGCACAAGGAGGTGGAAAGGGATTTGGCGAGCTCATCACAAGCGGTTTCAACGCGATTACCGGGGGACCCTCAGGGGGAGAGGATGCCTTGCTCGAGGATGACGAGGACATGGATTTCGACGAAGAGGCATTCCGATTGGCGCAGGAGGAAGAAGCGAAAGCGCGACTGGAGCGAGTCAAAGAGGTCAAGCGAGGTCTGAAGAAGTGGGAAGGGTGGCGATTGGACCTGGTGGAGAATCGGCGAGGTGGTGGTGAAGGAGTCGGCGAGATTTTTGAGATTTGAAAGGATTGAGTGAGTGAGGCTTTGCTCCTCTCTCCCAACCCAAAAAGAAAGACAAAATGTAAGAATAGAGTTCGGCCCACTGCCGGACGGACGGACAGAGTAGAGTATGATTAAGATGTATGCCTGCCCACCCAAATGTCCCAATTCCCGTCCCTGTTCGTCGGCTCTTCTCGATTGGGGACGTCTGAGCCTCCCGGGTTTTTGTCCTACCCGGACCTGGACCTGGAAATACTACGTTAAGCCCCGCGGGGCCAGGGGGAGGGGGGCCAAAGAGGGTGGGATGTGTGATACGGGGTGCCGGTAGTAGTTATGCGGGCTGGAGTCCTTTTTGTCCTCTTTAGTTCACTCATAGGTACTGTACTGTACTTGCAGCATGCGTAGGGGGGATGTATGTGTGTGATGAGGTTGATACGTACTCTACATGATCACATCTACAGATAGTTGATCCTACAGCCCATCCCTTCTCTATCCATTCGACCTTGGAACACGATTCTGATGTATCCGTATGTACCTCGTGCTCATAGAATGCCGATCTATTGCTAGGATATAATCAAGATGGGCGTGATGGGGGGGCTAAATTGCCGCGTCGTTGTGGCTGTAGGTCTTGGCGTTCGTTTAGCGAGGGGGGTTGGGGGGGTGGTTTGGGTGGGGGCGAGGGGGTCATGTGATTTTGGGGTTGGAAGGGAGGGGACATGGGAAGTACTACCGACATAGGGTAGGGTAGGGTAGGGTAGATCTATCTTGTCTGGGGCTCGTTGAGCAGCCCACCGCTGTCAAAATTTGAAGTCGGTTAGTCTACCGGTTGTCGTTCAAATTGCTGTATTCGTCCATTCGATTGCTGTGTTCGTTTATTCGAAATTGCTAAAGTAGGCCTACCGGTGTCGCCGCCGCCACGGGTTTGACAGGTGGTGGCTTGAAGTGAAGTTGGTGTGCCTGAGAGCGCGACGGGTAGGGCATAGGAGGGGTGAGATGGAGGAGATACCAAGTAATGCACACGCCCAGTGGAAAATAAGAAGGTTATTTTAGCGTTGCACATACATGTTAGAATTTCGTGATTCCATCATCACATCCGCATACCATCCTTTCGCGCTTCTCGTGGGACGTTGAATAGTTCGCCGCAGTCCGACGACGACGCTGCGGTAATGACGAATGGGGATCTGGTTTAATGAAGGGTAGGGTTTGATGAAGGGAGGGAGGAGGAGGGTGATGTGCAGAGAGGCAGTGTAGCTGCACAATCCCATCCTCTTGGTGTGATGTGTGATGTCTCGTTCATAATTTCCCCATGCGAATACTGGCCCACCTACGTACCTGTATGCTGTATCCTACGCCCGTTTTTCTTTTGTGGTAGTCCGTGTGTGATGGAAGATGTGGTGGTCTCCAACAGCCGGCCATGCTCGTGAGTTTCGCCCGTTTGGGCCGTTTCGTTTTCTTTTCTGCAGCTCCTGGCCTATGGTTTTTGGGTTATCAAATTCATTTGTTACTGGCCCAATCCTCATCCTTCCTATGTAGACCTACCGGTAGACCTATATCGTCATATAGGCCATCTCCATGTTAGAAAGTCGGTCCATCCTGCGTCTTCTCCACTATGTCTTCATCATCGTTCATCCTACATATCTCCCTCCCGTCCAGATGTAGTAAGGTCTTCATCGTCTACCAGTTTAGCACGTCCTTCATCATCAATGATCTGGTGGCTCATCCTAATACCTACCGTACCTCGCCCAGTCTCATCCGGGTTTGGATTGGCAAAGGATCGAAGCCGAACATCCCCTACAGTAGACTACCGTCCCCGTAATGTAGCCCTACCCTACCCTACATGTACGGTTACTCCCTCCCTCGAGATGAGCAGGAGTCCCCGGGTGGAGGACCCACAGGGCTGGGTGCGAGTTGCAAACGAGGGGGAGCACTGGGACCGCGTCTCATAGGGCGTGGGTACGGCCCGGAGCGTCAGTAGTGCAATGTACAGGTGGATGAATAACGGTAACGGTAGCGTAAAGGAAGATGAGCTAATTCGCGCGCCGGCGAGCACGTTGGGTGGGTGGGATGAATTTGGTCTTTTGGCGTGTTCTGTTCTTCCAGATGCTTTTTAGCTGCAGGCCCGTACGCAACGCCAACGCAAATCTTTGGACCCCGCAGAAAAGCACGGAGGCACAGATGCTCGTCGTCCTGCCAGATACAGGGCAAAGCGCAGACTTCGAGAGATCACGGAGCACCAGCTGGCACACGCACCACGATTGACACTGGCAGCTCAACTCGCTGGACAGGGTATCGCAGGTTATGGACCAGGGGCTGCACCACCACCACCACCGCTGCTGCTGCACGACAGCGTCTGCCCTGCAGGCGAAGGATCTCACACCGATTTTTCTGTCGTCCACGGCCTCTCCCGTCGACCGTTGACCCCTTGCAGACCGCATTCCTGGCGCTTGTTTCTCGCCCCCCTCCATGGTACCGGCCCCCAATGGCCCCCACGTCCCTCCCCAGATGTCGGTGTAGTCGTGTAGGTCGTCGTAGTCGTACTCCAACGCTCTCTCCTTCGCTGCTGCTGGCTGCCCACTCGGTCGTCTCCTCTGGGAGGAGCGGAGGCCTGGTCCACGGAGGGATCCGACTGACATTTGCTTTCCACACACCTCGAGTCCTTGGTGGTGAGTGAACCGCATTCCATTCGGTTTGCGTGAGTGCCGTCCCCGTCCCCTCCGCCAACCGGCTACCAATCCAATCCAGTCCAATCCCAATCTGGGGGAGGCGGAGGATGGATAGGGATTCGTCCATTATTAATATGCGGTTACATCGTCTGCGTGTTGGCGACCGTTCCTACTTTCATTATTCTCCTCGTTTCTTATCCACCGATTTCACACAAATCCTTATTATACCAGGTACCCGAGGACCATCGAACGTCAAGGCCCGGTCTCCCCACCACACCCACACACTCCAACATATTCTCAACTACCCATTGCACGCCCAGACATCCCCTCCGTGGTACAATATAATCAAACTGAGAAAATCAGGAGCATCTTTCTTTTTCGGGTGGGGGTTTCTTCTTATCTTTCCAGCGGGTCTTGTTCATCTTATTCAAAAGTATATACTGCGGATTTCTTCCACGCTCCATGTGAGATTTATATTTTAGTTTTGTTCCGCTCTAAGATGTTTGGCTGTTCTATACGGCGCCGGTCAAACTTCAACCTCAAAACACCATCCGCTTCGGGATTTGGAATAGGCAGCAGCGAGTAAGTTCCAGCTACATCTTTCTCTTTTGGCCTCTTCACCCCTCCTTGGACGCTGATAGATGCTTCCTATCTACTGTGCCTCTTCCTGTCATGATGACTTCTTCTTCCTTCCCGCTGCCCTAAATATATTCAGCTAACATAAACTCAAAGGCAACAAAGGCACAGTGTAAGTGAAACATACCATCCGGTACCCAACAGACTGGTTCGAGGAAGAAACGATATCATCATTGCGGTTGCTGAGGGGCTTGCATGCTGTATACTTGTCTACATTACTTGGACTTCCTTTCTTCGTCGAGTTATTGCAACATTCTTCTGTCAAGACTTCTTAAGAGAAAGAACTGTTTGGTGGTTGCTCGACTTCGAGTACGTGCCGTTCGACAAGCGATATCAACAACCGAGTCAAAAGAAGCGGCTCCGCGAAACTTCCAGTCGCCTGGGTGCTCTTTTTGGATCGGGGTGGTTCTTTGAATGGCCAGGAGGAAAACGTCCATTGAATTCAACGTGGCCATGGGCTGATGTAAAACCATCGCTATTAGTTTTATGGGGTGTATGCTGGATGTTTGCCATCGCTCCCACCACCCTCGACATTGCTCGTGGTTCATACCACTCATCCCAATCAGGCCGTATGGCTCGAGGACCGTCCCAGCGCAGTTCGGATAACTACCACTATCTCACTCCATCTGGTACGTAAAAGCGTCCTTCCTCTCCTCTTTATTCTGTGCGAGTAGCCTAGGCGCCCAGCTTCACCTGACTGTTGACGAATCTCGGCTGTCCTTCACCTTCCAAAGGGGGTCTCCGAAGATTCTTCTCGGGCTGAATCGACGGCAAAGTAAATGCAACTTGACTCCAGCACTCAGATCGGACTGCACGACTGCCCTCAGATCAGACTGCCATTGATTGCTGGTAACCAGCCGCACCTTGAAGCAGAAAAAGCGGCACTAGCTCACTCTCTGCAATTGCTCTGGCAAAAAGGCCTTGACTTGGGGGTGCTGCTTTTTTTGTCTCTTGCGAACTTCCCACCGAGATTCCCAAAGCTGATGGAGTTCTGACTTCGCCTACTTTTATGAGAATGCCGGCGAAGGCGAGTTCAAAGCCAACGCAAAATGTTCCGCAATGAAGCAGGGGCCGATCTAGCCTTGCGTGAATTGCTCAGCAACTCCCTCCAGAATGCCCAATTGGAGGCTCAACAGGAGTTATACAACCAATACAGCCCAGCACTAACAGACCCAGCAGCAACGCAATCGCCTATTGTGGTGAAGAGAGAGAATCTCGGTCACTCGTCGTCGGCGCAGAGCATCCTAAGCGCAGATTGGAGGCTGTATCAGCCGTCGTCCAGCCCTATGGAGGGCCTAGACGAGTACAACAACAATCTGTACACGACGGGCGCTGGCACAGGCGCGGGCAGCAACGGGGCCAACTCGGGTGCGCCGCAGCCAATGCCAATGCAGGTCATGGTGCAGCAGCCTCCCGACTCGCAGCAGCAATTCCACCACCAGCAGCGCCAGGCAGAGAGTGTTGGAGGCGGCGGTGGAGGAGGGGTTAATGGTGGTGTCAATGCTGCGCCGCCATTGTCCATGCGAAGCAACCGAGGTGAGTCATCCTGCCCATCTCCCAAGTGTCTGCCAGTCCCAGTCGCAGTCCCAGTGTCTGCGTGTGCTATTTTGGGTGCCTGACAGACCCCCTGGCGCATCCTCGAGAGCTGCGACTCCAGGTGCCCGCAAACCCTGCAGAACATGTGACTGATGAAGCTGGCGCCTTGCAGTCATGAACATCTCCCCAGCCCAAGGCTCCCATCACGACGTTGCCGATGCGAGTACTACAAATATACAGACGAGACGCGGCGGTGTTGATCACATCGGAGGAAACCAACAAGCGCAGGACCGACAGCCCCAAGCACGCTATCCCAATGTAGCTAGATCTAAGCGCGCAGACCACGCTTTTTCGACAAACCAACAACACCGACAGCCACAGCAGCAGAGGCAATATTACGACTCTTCTCGCCCTCAACCCCAACCGCAGTATCATTCCAACGCCGTCTCCCCCAATCCTACATCCTCCCAGGCATTTTACCAATTTGCCGACACGATGTCGATGACCTACGAGAACCGACCGTTCCCCAACTATCCCGACTCTACTATAATGCATCACGCCGACCCTCAGGATCCAGACGAGAATGCGATGCAGCACAACAATAGATACCCGTCGCCAGTGCCACAGCTGGAAAACCCATATACCTCCCAGATCGACACTCCGATAGAGATTGAGTTGCCGATGCCAACGTCAAAGGAAGAGTCGGATCCACCTAGTCCTGGGAGGTCAAGAGCTATACCAAAGCCCGATCGCGAAGTTACCAAAGGAGATGATGGCCGATTTGTCTGCACATGGCCGGGATGTACGGAAGATGTAAAGCAATTTAATAGGAAATGCGAATGGTCAAAGGTAAATATTGTCGCGTTTTGATTCGCCTTGCGACAAATTACTAATTCATGGTTCCAGCATATGGATAAGCACGACAGACCTTATAAATGTCCCGCCGAAGGCTGCGAAAAACTTCCAGGATTTACCTACTCGGGCGGTCTACTGAGGCATCAACGAGAAGTTCACAACCTCCACGGCGGTCCAAGAAAGCAACTTAATTGTCCGCATCCTAATTGCAAGCGCCACAGTGGCAAAGGTTTTTCGAGGCAGGAGAACTTGAACGAACATCTTCGTCGCGTCCACACGCCAGGCGATGAGAACAACGTAGGGGACGAGACCGAGGATGATGGAAGTGAGCGAGGCAGGAAACGGAAGAGGGGTCCTGTGCCTGATGATGGTGATCTTCGTCTAGAGATGAAGCGCCTAAGAAAAGAGAATGACGAGCTCCGAAATAATGCGGAAATGCAAAATGTGCAAGTACAAGATCGTATGTTGTGGCTATGCTACATGATTGTCTTGAGCTCCCGAGAAATCATGTTTATTCCAACCAAGTACCCGATCTATGCTAACATACCTTTTAGTCGTGCGCCAAGTCCAAACCCTACAAGCAATAGTAGGACAGCGAATACCCATGAGTAACGGCGGCGGCGCTCCACAAGCTTTGATGTGATGATTTTCTTCGCGACAATATTCCCCCTTGCAGCAGTTTCTTAAATCTTATTCACATGGCTGGTCGTTTTGGAGTTGAAGGTACACAAAGGGATTCACAATAGCATTTGGCATCAATGGGTTGGGCAGGGGCATATATTTCAGGGAGTAAAAGGGAAGGGCGCGTTGGGGGGGTTTTTTTTCTTGCAGAATTTTTCCTCGTTTTTTTTTCTCTTTCTCTTTTTAGCAAGGTCATGAATGAAAAGGGGTTGTTTTGGGATGGAAATGAAATGGAAGGGAATTGTTACGATATTTGGACGGACTATATGGACTCCTCTTCTTCTGCGAGCAAAGGAATGCTACTCACTCTCGTGTGCTCTCTCTTTTTCGGCTTTTCCTTCTTCTGAATTGATTTATTAGGTATGTGTGTGAATAGAGTGCTGTATAATTAATAGACTATTCTACTTTTTTTTCTTCTGCGGGCGATGTTCATTTGGCGTTGGCTGACTCGGGTCTGAGCGGAGCCGTTTGTTGCTTCCTAGGTCTCTACTCACTTTAAGTTTGTTAAGAGTGTTACGTTTGCTGAGACAGACGGACAAGACGAGAAATTGAAAATCGCACCTTCCCACTCTATGCACTTGGCCTTGTACCTGACCTACCTACACAACGCAACGGGCTGCACATAATCAAGAGATATAACTCACTCGCACAGCTTTTCCTTCCCCCAGAACCAGAATTACAACCTCGATATCGTCATACTGTACATCTTGTTTTCCTTTTCGACGTCTTGCATACATCCCACAGGGTTCATTTCCGTTCCGCTCAAGAATTTGCGAAGATTGACCATGGAAGACAAGACGGAGCAACAACTAGAGGTGGGAGGGGGAGGGGGCTTGCAGATTGATCATACGGATTGGGATGCCTATTTTGACCTCTTCGAAGGGAAGGGGAAGGGTAGCAGCTTTTCTGGGGGTTTTGGAGGTGGTGATAGTGCTAGTGAGTTTTGTTGAAGCAAGCAAAAGTATTGGATGCATTCAGAATGCTTATTAGGAACTGTATCATACTTCAACACTCCCCCATGATAGAGGTTCTAATAAGTGT
>QYAP01000355.1:49307-113541 GCA_003988905.1 Hymenotorrendiella dingleyae
GATGTTTCACCGCCACCGGAGCTCATAACCTGTTGAAGCAAGCAAAAGTATTGGATGCATTCAGAATGCTTATTAGGAACTGTATCATACTTCAACAAGTTTTAGCCACATATCTCAACAGCTGTACTGTACATGTACAAAAGCTAACTCGATGGTCTTTTTCGCAACTACAGCAGCAAAAAACAACACCACACAACTCAAACACTTTCAAGATCTAGAGGCGTTGTTGTTCATGGCTGATGTGCTGGATAAGGAGGATGGGGAGAAGGTGCAGAGGGTTAGGAGGGAGGAGGAAATAAGGGAGTTTTTGGGGAGGTATGGGGGTGGGGAGATGGCGCTTGGTGGAAAGATGGACAATCCAACTCGTTCTTTGTCACAGTCTCCGAAGATTGGTCCTGGTATGCCGAATCTTGAAGGTACGAAGGGGGAGGGGGAGTGGGAGGGTTGTAGTAGCATATCTCCTAGTGAGGATGGATACACCGCTGTACCTCCTGCCGCAAACAACTTCCCGCTCGCTACGGAAAGAAATGACGCCCCGTTAGCGGTGATGGAGGAGTTACTGGGGAAGGTTGATAAGGAGGGTGGTGATGGGGTGATTGGTAGTGGGGATTTTGCGATGGATGTGTTGAAGGATGTTGTGGGAAGGGCGGCGGTTTCTTGGAAGGGTGAGGGGGAGGTTTAGGTATTGGTAGTTAGGGTTAGGAGGGTCAAGAGTTGGCTTCATGGAATACAGATACAAATAACAAATTCTTAACTATGTCGTCCCAATATCTGTCATTTTGAGTGTCATTGTATCAGACATTCGCTCATTCATTAAGATCAAAATAAATGAAGATAAGACTAGAGAGATAGCTATCTCCCGTTTCCCATACATCAATCAATCAGTTAGTTCATTTGAGATTTTCATTCTGTGTCAAGGTATAGTTCTAATTGAGAATTGGAATGGGCGAGGGAACTCCCGTTTGTAGAGGGGGTTTCATTTTGATTCTTATGGTATGAGAGTGGGAATGGGAATGAGAGTTGTGGTTTAGTTTACATTTTGGATTGGAATTGAGGTGAGGTTCTGGGTTTAAGTGTTTGGTACTGAAAACCAAATGATGCAATAAGGCTCGTGAAAAGAAGGCGACAGCACATTTTTGTGGAAGTGGCAAGGAAATCTGTGGCTGCCTGAGAGGCGGGAGGAGAGATTTCAAAGCAGATGCAGGTGTGTCTTGAAGGGGTGAGAGGAGGCGAGTCACCTGAGCTGTGACCAGGTCACAAAGTTATGTGGTTTTTGTGAAAAAAACGTGTTTTTGATGGACGTATGAGTTGTGAAAATTAATGCTAGCACCTTTCTATTAGCTTGATTTACTCGTTATGCCAGAAAGTCTGAAAATAGGCTGGGTGGATACTCTGCGAATAAGATTGCTCAGCGGCACGTGCACGATCGCTTCTGGGGAGGTATTTTCAGACTTTCTGGCATAACGAGTAGTAATGGTTTATTTCGGCGCGAGAAATTTAGGGCAAACGTCCGGCCTGGGCGCCGGTCATGATATACAGTACACTCCACTTTCGCGTGCTACTCCCCAAAGGGGTTAAGCGAGGCGCCGCGAGCGGGGGCGGGGTTTTTCTAGTGGATCTCAGCGTCCAACAAAGTTCTTCTCTTCAACCTCATATTCACAACCCAAACCCGCTGAGTGAGTGAGCTGTGAACCAACCTTTGGTGCGATAGATCTGAAGGGAATTGATCGCACATCATTTACAGGCTTCACAGTGCTCAGAGGGTTCGTGGAGTTGAAGAGTCACATATTGCTGGTTGTACGCACTTCCATTGCATCACAGTAAATATGGCAGACAAGGAGTTACACAAGGATGTTGAGGCGCCAACCAGTGAAGATAAAGTGCTGGGTGCTGCCGATGAGGAGGTTGGCAGGGGTGTACAAGATGATGTCGAGGTTGAGAGGGTTGAACGGATTTACAGGTGACTATTCTTGGGGGTGATGATAAGTGGAAGATATACTGACATGGTTGAAAATGGCAGGAAAATCGACATGAGGATTATACCAGGTATGAGCACAAATTGTCAAAATATCTCCAAGTTACGTATATTGACCTGATATAGCCTTTTGGGTCCTGTACTTCCTTTGCTCTGCTATTCGATCCAATATCGGCCTCGCGCAAACCATGAACGAGGAAGCAGGTCATTCGCTAACCCAACAATTGAATCTGACGGCCAAGCAAACATCGACCGCCCTGTCTCTCTTTTACGTGTCCTACGTCCTTTTCGATTTGCCATCCAATCTTATCATGACAAGACTTAGCCCACGAGTATGGATGTCACGAATTGTGCTGGCCGTGGGAATCATCGGGTCCTGTTTCGCCGCTGTCAAGGCTGCTTGGAGTCTCCTGTGAGTCATTTAATAGGAATACCTGTCATTCAACCTTGTCTAATATTTCCCTCTCACCAGGCTTCTTCGCTTTATTCTGGGCGTAGTAATTGCGGGCATGTGGCCTGGTATGGCGTACTATCTTACGCTGTTCTACCCCCCTTCTCGCACCGGCAAGCGAATTGGGTATTACTTTACTGCAGCCCAAGTCTCGGCTGCGGTCGTTGGCCTCGTGTCGGCCGGCTTTCAGAAGATGGATGGACTTGGTGGACTAGTTGGCTTTCAGTGGATGTTTCTTCTCTACGGTCTCTGTGCCGTTATCTTGGGCTTTGTCTTATTGTGGTGGTTGCCAGATCGGCCCTTGCCGCCTGGACAGGCACGACCTCAAACGTTTTTGACTAGATGGCTGCCTGCGACCCCGCCAGTGCTTACTGGCGAGGACGCCGAAATCCACTATCAGGATTTGACGAGAGTCTATCACCCGAAGCCATGGAATTTCAGAGATCTCGCTAATGTTCTTCTCGATTGGCGCCTGTGGCCACTTGTGATGATGTACTTTGGAGTCGTAGGTGTGGGTATTGGGACGCAACTCTATGGAACAGTCATCATTTCCGGGATAAACCCCGACTTTTCTGGCATTACCCTGAGTTTGTTATTCGCTCCGATCTGGATAGTAAGTTTTCATTGTACTAGGCCATGCGACCAAACTAATCATTCTAGATGGATCTCATCGCGATCCTCATCGTTACCCCTATCTCAGATCGCTTCCATCACCACCGAGCCGTATTCTTCTCCGCCGCGGTCTGCATCCAAATCGCAGGACTTCTTACCACCACATTTGCACCTCGCCATCTGCCTTGGGCACGATATGGTGGCCTACTCATGGTCGGATTCGGCCTTGGTCCCACCGTCCCCATCTGCATGACCTGGTCCAACGAAATCTTCCAACGTCGCCACGGTGAGGTAGGCGTCGCTGCAGCTGCGGCCCTCGTCTCCGGTCTCGGTAATCTAGGCAGTGTTATGACTACGTATGCGTTGTACACTGGGTGGCCTGCGGATGCCAAGAAAGGTCCTCATCAGTATCGCAAGAGCAACTTGATCATGATTGGCATTCTGGGTCTGAGTATTTTGAGCAGTGTCGTGATGAAGATCTCGCTTAGGATTTGGGGTAATGAGCCGAGTAAGAAGATTGGCAGTGGTGGCAGTTCGGCGACTGATGTCAATGATTTCCAGGATGGGGCTGCGAGACGAGAGGTCCAGCAGAGAGGCTTTGGGAAGTGGGTGAGGAAGTAAAACCTTTCTTCTTCCCAGGATTAATGAGGCGTGAGATGGTGGTGTGATCTTCAACAGATGAACGACCTGCTGTCGATTTCGACACTCGAAGCTCAACCTCTCGAGCTCACACTCCTTTGATTTCCACATCGGCATAGAGCTTCTCATTTTGCTCCCGACATTTCGAACTTTTTTGTACTTGTCTTTTTAGCGTTGATACCCCATTAAGCGTTTGTATATGCTATCATTCGAGGCACCATGGCACAGAAGGAACCCCTCGACAGCGAAAATGCCCTGCGCTATCGCTGGGATCGGCGTATTTGGACTGAGACGGAACACCGACGACAATTCTGTTTACGATATCGTTAGGACCGTTTCGTGGGAAAGGGGGGGTAATATATGTAGTAGGTAGTTGTAGTTGTAGTTTGAATGTGAAATTTTATATTTGATTGATGTGCAGATTAGGGGAATGTGAGATGTGATGAAGTGAGATTAAGTATTAGGGACGTAATGATGTATGCGAGGGATTCTTATTCGCGTAAGGTTTTCCTGTGATAATTTCGTTACTGCACCAGATTTTAGGGGAGGTCTTATTCTCACCAGCTCACCCGGGCGTGGACCCTCCTTGCTAGATTTTAGAGGTATTAATGCGGATTTCGAAGTAAGATCATCACCTGCATTAGTCCTGCCTTAGCGCGCGTACATTCAAAACGTATCGGTGAAAAATAGCGCAGTCTTATTCTCTCTGACTTACCCGGTGAATTTTCTCACATCTAGGTTACCCGGGCAGGATCAGATTTCAGAGGTAGTAATGCGAATTTCGAAGTAAGATTATCATTTGCATTAGTATTGCCTTAGCGCCTCACTAGTGCGCATACATTCAAAACGTATCGGTGAAAAATAGCGAAGTCTTATTCTCTCTAACCTACCCGGTGAATTTTCTCACATCTGGGTTACCCGGTCAGGATTCAGAAATCGAAAAATTATGGAGAGGGGTATTGAAAGAAAGAGAGACAGAGTTGAGAGTTAATGCTCGCTAGCGTCTCATTGGCGCGCGTACATTCAAAAAGGTGGGAAATAACAGAGGCTTATTCTCTCTAGCTTACCCGGTTGAAATCCTTCACATATAGGTTACCCGGTTTTGGGAGGTAACCCCCCGGAATTTGGACTTGGTGAGAATGGAAAAATAGATTATGGAGAAAGGGATGGAATGGAGACTTGGATAAAGTGTTCGAGAGTGAATACTTGCTTCGAAGTGTACTTACAGTCAACACTTTTTGCGTTGGTAATCAAATGAGCATGCATGTTTGAAGATTTGCTGATTATGCGGTGTGTAAATTCACTTGATCTTTGTAACATGAAAGTGCTAGTAAGTCTCAGGATTGGAAATACACTTGCCAAGTGTAGATATATCATGGCTGAAAAGGGATGTTGGTGGGGTGCAGATGTGGATGAGTAATTGATGCTGACCTTGCAGATTGCGTCTTTGTGCATATGAGGGGTATGCATGTTTATAAGTGAATGACTGGGTATTCTCCGTCTGCACTCCGGAGTATTTTAGGGAGGGGGACCCCGCTCTTTGTCTACTCCTGAAATACCCTAACTCTTCAGAGCCTATTCTTGAAAGGAAGCATTCCAGAAAAGCAAAAACATTTTCAAATACTTTACACATTTTATCGATCGAATTCACAAACACAAACATGGCGGAGCATCAAGAGTAAGTTCCTTTACCCCGCCAGTAGAAAGAATATTCGTACTAACTTGAGGGCCAATGATAGTCTTCTCGACCTCGGAAAGAGATTAGCCAAGGATGGACCGAAGAAGTTGGAGAAAACCCCGAGGCGCGTGAGGGGATTGTTGGGGGGTGATTTTGTTTTTGATACAATTGAGGCGGTTTTGGTTTGGGAGCATGATTATTGTGAGTTTTCTTATTAGTAGTTTGGGTTGAATTTGTGGGGGGTCTTGTTTTGTGTTTGGATTGTAATTTTATTTCATCCTGGCTTGGAGTTTGACTTCACAAATATTTTGTGCCGATGATGATATATCCAAAATCACTCCCATCAGAAAACCAAAGCTAACAAACCCTTCCAGTCCCATACTTCTACATACCCCTCACCGCCATCTCTCCCACCCACCTAACCACAACCCCCTCCACCACCACCACCAACTACTACAACCTAGCAACCCTCACCCCCCCCTCAACCTCCACCTCACGCGTCATAACCTTCCACGCTCCATCGCCCCTCGCCGGCCTCGTCCGCATCGAGCACAAAGCCCTCACAAAATGGTTCGTCGAAGACGAAGAAATCCACGGCCACCCCAAGGATCCTTACAAACGCATCGAGACCTTCCCCTCTTCCCGCACTATCCGCATTGAAGTTGATGGCGTGGTGGTGGCGGAGAGTAGCCATAATGTGTTTTTGTATGAGACGGGCTTAAGGACGAGGTTTTATTTGAGTTCGGCTGGGTTGAAGGATTGGGGGTTCTTGACGGAGAGTGAGACGAAGACGTATTGTCCTTATAAGGGATGGGCTAGGTGGGTTTCATCCTCTTTCGTTTCCTCTCATCTTGCGTATTGATGAAAGGTTGTGGATACTTTTCGCCGAAACTTTCTCGGCTGATAAAGGGGCTGGTTGAATGCTGGGGTTGAGACTCGTGAGCTGATTCGAATGATAGTTACTACAACCTGAAAGTCGGCGATAAGGAGATCAAGGATGCGGTTTGGTATTATGATTACCCCCTCGCTGAATCGGGGACGATCATTGGGAGATTGTGTTTTTATAATGAGAAGGTGGATGTCTTTGTTGATGGGGTTAAGGAGGAGAAGTAGACAAAGGCCGGTCGATGATGTTTGGGGGAGAGAGGAAGGAGAGCGATCGTTGAGATGAGATGGAATTCGCAATATATTGATTCGGGGAGAGTGCGGAATTGTGAGATCAAATTATTTCGGCGGCTTGTGAAGCCTGGTGCAAAAGTTGGGGTGTGATGCGCCGAATAGTGGGATGATATCACCAACAGGACGGGAATAGTGTGGAATTGTCTGGAGTCCTGTAGTAGCTTTAAAATCTCTCCTAAATTTGGAAGGGCTTATCATACCGGTACTCAAACTGTAGCATAACTTCGGCCTAAAATCCGCCTCATCCCCATATCTATAACTAGTGCACAGCCATGACGCTTTTACCTTCCAAGCCGTGTGGAGCCTTCACCTTTGGTAAAGTAGCTTGAACATCTATATAATATGGCCCAACAAACCGAGAGTGAACAATATTTAATCTTTCGCCTCCTGGCTTATACCCTTGCTCGGACCCTCCCATCCATTTATCCCTATTAGCAGCCATGTAGATCTCATCATCTATACCAGCACTCGAATCTACAATCTCTAGCGGATGAAAACAGTAGTAACTTATGGAGTATTGGCGACTTCCTAGCTCTTTGAGATTTTTGGGGAAGATTGATACCAAGATATCCCCCTTTTGAGTGTCTACCGGAACTAGCGCCAGTCTTCCACTTGCCGTTCTTGCAACGCGCCGATTGTTGACAAGTTGAGTACTGAGACCGCTTTGATTCTTAGAATGGTCTAGGATCGCTTTCAGAAGGAGCATGACTGAACCAGTGTAAAAATTTTCCACATCCATGTAGCTCTTCACCTTACATATGAGCTTTGGAACCTCGACGGGCGCTATGTTTATACCTTGTAACAACTCTCCTAGAATAGGATATATCTTGGTCCAAATCTCGATGGTCTGGTTTTCCAATTCTTCAAATACTAGGCTCTTAGGTTCGCTATAGTGAGGGACTTCAAAGCTGAATTTAAGTCCTTCGGGATTCGATCCGCCTTTCACCTCAAGTTCGGAGCGATCAATGATAGTAGCTATCCGTTGATACATGCTTTCGGGGACTTGGTCCAGCACGAGTGGCTTGGACGTGAAGATGATCATATCGAGACGCTTGAGCTCGTAAGCCAAAACACGGTTCTGTCGGACCCATGCATATTGATTGGCGCAATATATTTCTTCGGGACCTAATAAGCGCCTGTCTAGTGCAGCACTCGATGGATCAGTGTATTCTGAGTGTATTCCTGGGTGTATTGAAGTGGTCCAGTTGGGTGTCCACGTCGGGATGCGCATCGCAAGAAGTGGTGTATTGGACTCGCCAATGCTGACAAACAAGCTGTTCAGCCCTTTTGTATTCACGATATACCGTGCAACATCCTGATAAAGTTGGGAAGTTGGCTTGGAATAATCGACTTGGAAAGCGGGGCTCTGACCGTCCAAAGCAAAACCAACATGGGCAAAAACCATGTCTCGGGGATCAGAGACACCGGAACCTCTTCTTTGGATAAGCAAGTCAAGCATGGTTGTGGAGGATTGGTTCCCGAAATCGCGTTGGTGTTTCATCCAAACCATGTTCATCTGAAACACTTTCTCATATTGACGAGATCTTGAGCTGTCTTCCTCTGATCCATTTTGCATGAAGTCAGTGGTACTCTGAGCTTCTGCAACCAGTTTACCCATGGCTTGATAGAACTCCCTCCATCTAATCCTGACTTTCCCAAGCTGGACCCACGGACTCTGAGAAAAAACGAGTTCTTGGAATACCCAAACCCTTGCAAACCAATTATTTTCTAGTATCGAGAAGATTGATGGTGGTGAACTGGCGCTGTCGGGCTGATCGATGTCGGCAACAGGCAATTTAACCATACTAGCTAAACAGCGAATTTCATGAGAATCCCCATGTCCCAAATAGATGATCGTGTGTTGTGCACTGGCGTATATCTGCCCCATTAGAGGAATTTGTTTCTGCTTCTCTTCGACATCATCTTGATTGATACAGATCCCGTCAGCCCACAGTAAAAAAGACTCCATCGTGTCCCGTAAATCGTGAAGAGCCGAGTAGAGGCTTCGAGTGATTTTGAGTGATTGCCCGTTGATAAAAATTGATTTGGATCCCCAAACATATGAGAGGGCTGTGTAGCGTCGTGTACCTAATATGGCACGGCTGTCAAATGAGGATAGTGGTGCGTGAGATAATCTGCAGCTGATGATGGCGGAATTTTCGACGTCGGGTAGTAGTTCGATCAATCTTATCCCATCTTCTTCCGTAATTGGACTGTATTTGAAGCTTTCGTGACCAAAAGGGTTCGCAAGGAGCGAAGTCGGATTTTCCGCCATTTTCTTGCTGTGCCCCAGCAGGCCAGGCAACCATGAACCAATCTCTCAGGTCCGGCGTACTAAAGTTGGGCACTCTTCTCTGGGAGAGTGAGATACACCTGTTCCCTTTGAAAGGAGAGATTTGAGCGATTTGAGCAAGAACTGAGAAGTTGTTGTAAGAAGGATGGCACGATGTTTTGCTCGAGTCGAGGTGTGAACCTGGAAGGCGCCGGGGAAGAGTCACGTGGTCCCGTGCCTCATAGGGACCTCGGGAGGCTCAGGAAGGCCGAAATGGGACTTTGAGAAACATGCAGTGGAGCGTAGGTGTATCTAAAGAACGATGAAAGCAAAGATTTATACGATAATGAGACCAAGAAACCAAGAAACGAAGCAACCAATACCAAAAACTAACACTCTAAACCAACCAAGCAGTAGAAATGAAGGGTATCATCATTCTACTGTATCCCCGGTAATCCTCCAAATGCTCATTAGCACCAATATCTCCTATTTCCGGATAATTCAGAAGTAAGCTCGAGTAGTCGTTTAAAAGGGCTGTGGTGTTTTTGATCAACTTCAGAAAATGAGATTTGGGAGATCACTGAAATGCATCAGACTATCGCACCTTCGACACATCGAAGTTTCTGTATCCTGACAGATTTTTTTCCAGTCTAGAACCCGAGTCCCTAACCATAGGCCCAACCAACAACCTAGAACCCAGCATTTCTAATCTTCTGTTTCTTCTTCTTCTTCTCAACAGTCCTACTCCCAAAAGCCCCCCTATCAGGCTGAGTCATCGGAACCTCATCCACAGGTTGCGAGCTAAACATGTGGTGGCTGGGCTCTGGCTGACTTCCCCTGGGTACGAAGATCGGTTGAGACTCAGCCGTAGTTGCCCTTGACCGCGACCTATCCCGACTTAAGAATTTTTCCGTCATTCTGCGACGTCGTGCATCGTCGCGGCGTTTCTTGCGATTGGCTTCATCTCCACTCTCATCCATGATCCCTTTCTGTGACTTCCAAGAATATTCATCGGGGTTACCCCCCACCACCCACTCTGAAAGTAGCCTGGATCTTCCTGGATCTGGATGACTCTCAATCGATATCGCGAATTTACGTAGCCGAGAAATGGCAGGGTCTTCGGGCCCTTCCGAGGCCGCGACACTCGTTCCGCGAGAATACAACGATGGGGTTCGTGTCGAAGTAGGCAGGCTCGAATATCGTTCTTGTGACGGCGCCGGTGACGTTTCAGGTGACAAATATCTCGAGCTTGCACTGCGCCTTGCTGTTTCTGATCGGGAAAAGGCCACTCTATCCTCCTGTTCCTCCTCTTCGGGCAAAGGTTCTGGTTCTGGAAGTTTCTCAGCTAGAGATAACGCAATAGAGCTTAGACCAATCTCTATGGCGACTTTTCGTATCACCTTATATCTGGACAGACGAGACGGAACCGAAACATTGAGGGGAAGGCTGGCCATCCACATGTCAACCAAGTTATCGTAAATGTTCAAGAAAGCAGGAATCGTATCTCCCATGCCATCGGCGACTGAGAATTGAACCAAGGGAGAGGCAGTGAGGTTGTAAGTCTCAAGCATGAGCTGGCTTTCCTCGTCTTCGTTGTCTTTCTGAGCGGATTCAAGAAAGTTATGCATTGCAGAGGAAGCCATATCGAGCTCCTCGGACAATGTTGCCTGATTGGACAACTCTAAACTAGGTGGGAATTAGCAAGATGTACTGAAAGGGTTTAGAAAATATTTACAGGGTGGTCATCGGAAGGATGTTAGCTTCCTTAGCTTGTTGAAGCTGCACTGAAAGCGATTCCAGGAGCTCCGCCACAGTAGATGGTTCGCTTGACGGGTTCTTGCTCTTTGAATCTACGGGAGGGAATATATATTTGAAGATGTGCCTCCAATTTATCCTCCAGCGTGGGTCTTTTTGCTTGATGGTCGTAAACCGAGAAACATGGTCTTGCAACGCGAACTCAGGATTAGCAGCATCAAGAGCCTCGTTGTCTTCGTAATCTGGGACGACAAATCCATCATTTACAAATCTGTCAGAGCGAACATTTTGATATAGTCGTTTTACGGTAATGGATGGGGCTGTCTTCCAGAAATGGGCAAGGTCTGATTCGTTGGGTACTGATTTATGAACGATACATAATGTCGAACTAAGTGCAAGCTCGGAACTGAGCGCCCACACTTGGAAAAACCGCACAGAGGTCCCGGCATCCTCGAATTCTGCGACATGGTGGTCATTTAGAGTTAACGGTATGAAGCATAAAGTATTTAGGTGTTGCGCGCTCTTGGTAGACAACACAAAAGACCCCTGCCAAGATTTTGGCTCGCTTGTGTCTGATAGAAAACATCCATAAACGTTGACCAACTCAGAGGCGCTGGATGATATCAAAATGGATACTATAAGAAGTTAGACAGACTAAAGCATAAATCTTGCACCGACCATACCATTTTCATCATCAATTCTGACGAGCTTCAGAGTCTCATCTTCCCTGTAATGCCGATACGAGAGAATTATTCTAGCGCCGGCTAGGGCTGGATCATCCTCACCGGCCGAAATGATCTCAATCCATAACAACCGTACGTTTGTTAACACGAATAAATGCCTTCGATCCTTAGAGCTCCGCTTGATATCAAGAACGATTTCAGAGCTTTCAACTGGAAATTCGATGCTCTGTAGCCGGACAGGCTTCCCTTTGAGGTCGAAAACCGCGACATTGTGCCGATTACATATAACGACAGTACTGATATTGGAAACCCAAAGCGCTCTGTACCAACCATCTACGTTATGTGAATCAGCACTTTTCTTGAGGGGATCTTGCTCGTAGCCATCGGCTATATATCCGCTCTTCCTGGGAATTAGGCTAAAAGTCGACTGGCCTACGATATCCCAGATACACCAAGATCCCTGTGAGTCGATTACAATAAATTGACGAGTGTACCAGGGGTTGAATGAAACGTCCACATGAGTCTGGGATCCAGCCTTCTCTAGAGTTAGAGAAGCCACAGGGTTCGCGCTTAGTCTGGAAGCAGGAAATGTTCTCGCTGAGAAACTTGGCACAGGGGCCGCTTGAGCTTTTCCAAAGAATGGGCGGAATATAGTTGTAACTGTATCTTGTCGTACCGCTAGCCACGGACTACGTTCGTCCGCGTCGTCTGCGAAAGATATTTGTTTGATCGCACCACCGGTGCTCATCCAGTACCCATGGTTAGACGATTCTGGGTCTTCATACGTGATCCTCGGCCTGTTATTACTTTCCCAGCCAATTTCGCGGCTCTCAAGTCTAACTAGCCGTAGAATATGGCCGGCTTCTCCACACGGGACTGCGAGAATCTTGGACAGCTTCTTACCAAATGAAGCTCTTCCAATTGATAGAATTGGCCCCAAATCAGTCGGCAATTGTTGCGCCTCTGAGCCCAATTTGGCAAGGCTGGATAAAATTCCTTTTCCGGGAAAGGTCTCGGGATTTTTCTTTACGAGTCTTTTTAGTTGTCCTTTGGCAATATCTTCGTTTCTCTTGCTCTCTGTCGAAAGCGACTGAATGGATGGAAGCAGATGTTCAGTAAATTGCGAAATCTGCCGTACATGATGTTCTGAGACAGCATTAGTAACATTCTTTTTTTCAGCCACATGAGACTTACCGTCGTCCCGATTGACGGAAAACGTCCACTGGAGTTCCTCGGTATCATAGGTTGCTTTGCCTGGGTGACCGTATGACAGGTCAATCATTCGATGGTCAACCATTTGGCTTCGTTTGTCTATGCGATCGAGGGAATCTTTTATGAAGCATCGCGATACAGACAGTAGAGCTTCAAGGCTGGACTTAGAGCGGTAAAATCAGAAGGTGAAGGTCATGAGTAGCAAACATGTAGTGATATGCATGTAGCCAGAGTCGCGTCGTGAATTTTTTTTTATCTTATCGGCGAAAGCGCTAAGATTCGGGGGTTGCCTGGGGCAACACCAACTGCGAGCGCATCGCGAATAACAAACACAACTCGAAGATATTACGAAACACCTGCAACAACACCATATTCTCAACCAAGATTTCCCAACTCTGAATCTCTCATGTCGCTCATTATGTCTTCCACTTTCGAGCCTTCGCTTTCGACAAGCACAATGCGACCTCCATTGATGTCTGCCGACGCGCCATCGATGGCAGACACGCTGCCTAGCATCAATTTCGGATTCGAAGAGCTGCGCGATCGCATGGCGAAGTTCACACAGCGATTTGACGTATTTATAGAGCAAGGAAGGAAGCGCGTGCTGGAGGAGCGCAATCAATTTCGAATGAACGTGGCCGAGTTGAAAGGTATGCTTACGCCTGTTGTTGACATGGAACCTGACTGACAATCGCGCAGAGGACCAGCGGATGAAGAAGAAGGACATTGAGATTATGAGCTCAAAGACCGAGTCGCATCAACAGACACTGGCAAAGGAAGCTGCTGAGACGAATGAAATGCAAGCGGCGATAGCATCACTCAGTGCCCAACGAGACGAACACCAAAACACAAAAGAATCCCTCAAGCAACAAATTGCAGAAACCCAGAAACAAATCGAGGCGCGTCTCGCAGCTCAGCGATCCCACGCAAAATATCTCGATACGCAGTCTCGTTTCAATATCCCAGAACTCGAGTTCTGGGCTCAAACGCTATGTTTGACGGTCGAAGGGTCAGGAACAACAGACACATTATTGGTAACCTATACGCATATCGATGATCGCGACTGGACCCGAGAGGCGTCTTTCGAGCTGGACTTTACGCAGAGAGAATATAAGATTTCCTATTGCAAGCCAAAGCTCGAGAAGGATAAACTTGAAAGGTTGATGGATCAGGTCAACGAGGAGCGCGAACTGGCGCCTCTTTTTAAGAAGATGCGAGATTTGTTTATCGAATCTATGACTTCGGGGTAGGAGCGTTTGGAAATCTTGATACCTTGGGCATTGGCGTAGGGAATATGGGGAGCTTGTTCTGGTGCGGATAGCCACCGGCTGGTGGAAATTCTTGACTGGCAGGGCTGGCTGGACTGTACAGGATATGGTTGTTGCGCATCAGATCCAAGTTTTCTCTCACTGTTGAGTACCAGAACCGATTAATGAAATTTACGTGAAAATACTATCAATTTGCCGGTCTGATATTGACTAACTACTCAAGTAGTGCGCAAATTTGAAAGCTTGTTAAGATGCCGACTAGTAGCCTCAAGCATTTCAAAATACAGGTAGGCAGCAAACCGATTTTCTCCAATACGGAACATGTTTCTCCACCAAGCGTACCCCGTTGCGTTCCCAATTTCCCATCCATCCAGGGACTTCCGGATCTTTCCAACCCCTCTTGTCACTGATGCTCTGAAGGTACGCTTGAGCCTTATGCTCGCTCTCCAAATATGGGTTACCCCATCCTCTAATGATGGTAACTTTAACTGCCTTGCCAAATTCAAGAGCTGCTGGAATATTCGCACGGGCCTTTTCCCTAGCGAAATATGAATAGTGACGGAAGAGGTCTTCGATGGCACCTGGAAAGCAACCGCGGGCTTCAACTTTAAGCACTCCAATTTCCATGGCGAATAACATCGGTGGTTGTAGTAGAGGACGCAGGACAAGTTTCAGGAGAGATGTAGACCATAAAAATTGAGGGCCCCCACCCCAACTCCATCCATGAATAATAACTCGACAAACTCCCAAGTCAGAGATGTGATGGCCCTCGGTGCATACCTTGGTATAAAAAGCCGTGAGCATCGCGGTGATGTCTTCCAGAGCTTGTTGCTCTCTCTGTCCCAATATGTGGCCTGCTTTTCTGTGTTTATTCAATGATAATTTGAGGTGGAGTTCAACCCTTGATCTGCTAAGACGCCAGAATTGTTCCTCCAAAATTACCCCGGTTTTAGAGTTTTTGCGAATCTTGAAGAGGCAAGGGACGCCATCTGATGTTGACTTCACTTTAAATAAGACGCGGGTGTCTCGATAGAAGATCTCGGAAGCTTCGAAACACACCTATGCTGTGTGAGCTGGGAACATATCGCCGAGGAAAGGAAAAGCTTACTGTTTTGCAAGTAGGAAGAATAGCTGTTTTGAAGCCCCTTTGAGAAGGGGCTGGGCGCCCTTTTTGATATGGCAAAGCTGAGCAGACAATTTCATTTGGCGAGTATAGCACAAGTTGGTAGACCATAATTCTGTTCCCATGAAATTAGCAACTCCGTTTACTATTCCGTACAGCGCTCCCCTTGCATCTATCCTGCCAGTCGAATGTGACCAACGACAGAATAAATCCACTACTCACCTAATTTCGCACGGGAGATCCAAGAAAGTGAGCGGCAAAGGTTTTGGGCGTTGGAACTCAGCTTCAGTCATGGGTGTGTATCGTGATTGCCCGAGATCTGTGCAGGAGCTTTGCATAGGAGATTTTCCATCGTCCGTCGTATTGCCTTGTTGTTCGTCAGGTGGTGCTGTTTTCCTTGCTGTATCTACTTCTCGCGCCATTTTGAAGTGTGAATTTCGTTCGAAGTTGTTGCTTGCTTCAGCGATGGGGAAGAGGATGGTATTAGGACGAGAATTGCAGGTACAGGAATTTTGTCCTGCGGTTGGTGTCGGTATGCCGTCGTGTTGCGTGGTACAGATCCTCACTCAATAGAGGACCGATGCTGGTTGCAATACTAGTTCTGATTCATCTCTGAGGAAGGAAGGCTCGAGGCCTTCCTTGCCCTACTTATACTGCTAGCGCTTGGTCCGTGCGACGCTATCAACCGCCCTAATTTACCGACAGTTGGCCTCAGTCTCCAACGAGCAGAAATGTTGCTAATCGGCTGGCTCCAGTCGTGTGTGCAGTTATTTAGGCAACGGTGGTGAAGTGAATAGCTAAGAGGGTTGGTTAGCTACCTAGTCAGCCAGAACCTTAGTTAAACCTTGACTTCCGCCTTGTCACTACCTACCGACCGGTATCTCCGCTTTGTAGATCGTCTGAAAACATACCCTAATCTGTAATACTCCTCGAATAATTTCAAGCTAATCGACTGACGATCAGATGGCGCAAGACTCTTCGCAAGAAGAAATACAAGCGACTTATCATTTAAGAATATCCATTAAGTTCGAAAGCGGACCTTAACAAAAACAGCGATTTCTACTCTCGTTTTCAGGACCTCTTCCGGTTTGATCCTTGTTGTACGAGAATAGCTGGCAGAGTTGAGATTATAACGAGAGGGGCCACGCTTTGAACCAATCAATGGTGTAACTGCTCGTTCGCCAATCTTTTTGCAGCAACTGAGAAGATGGCGATTTGAAATGGGCAAGTCAGTAAAGCCAGTACTAGAATTCCAAAACATCTGATGTTTGCATTTATGAGATCTAACGAACCAAAAGTGATTCGAGTTCTAGACATCTAAGCAATCCGCTCAGTTCTCAATATACTTTTTCAGCCCCCTAAGCCTCTCCTTTGCATTCTTCAAGATATCATCTTCCTTGCAAACCGCAAACCTCAACCAATCCTCACCAATATGAGCATTCTCATCGGTGTAGAACTCGGTTGGTGGAATCGCCGCGACGCCGACTTCTTGGATCAAGAACCAACTCAGCTTGAAATCCCTGGGTCTGTCTTTCACGTGGTCGGGGAATGGATAGTCTGAAGGGATTTTAACTTTGGACATGTTGACCAAGACGAAATATCCGCCCTCGGGATCGGAAAATGGTAAGTCAAGTTCGGCCCAGATCTCGTTGAAGAGGTTCATTTTGCCTTTCATCTCGGTGACAGCTGTGGTCCAGAAGTTGTTTTTGTCTGCTTCCTCGAATCCTACGGCCGCTGCTTCTTGGAGGGGGGATACGGAAGAGTAGCAGATTCGAGTGTGGGCTGCGGCTACATATTTGATCAGGTGTGGAGGACCAATGAGCCAGCCTACTCGCCATCCCGTGGCATAAAAGTTCTTCCCAGCTGATCCGACGGTAAGGGTAAGTCGTTCAATTTCAGGGGATAGAGTGGCAATACGAGTGAATGGAACGTAGTAGAGGCGGTCATAGACTTCGTCGGAGAGGATGATGATGTTGTTCTTTACGCAAAGATCCCCAATCTTGACAAGTTCATCTTTGGAGAAGACTTTACCGACTGGATTGTGTGGTGTATTGAGAACGATCATCTTGGTCTTAGGTGAGATGGCAGCTTCGAGTTCTTTGAAATCGATAGTCCATTCTCCCGCAGAAGTGTTCTGAGAGGCCCCTTTTGGTGGTGGATGAAGAGGAACATACTTAATTTTGCCTCCAGGCATGGCGATATTCGAAATATACCTTCTCAGGGTCAGCAGTGCGATATGAAAAGGCAAAAAATAAGCTTACTGGTCGAAAAAGGGCTCGAATATGATGACTTCGTCATCTTGCTCTAGGAAACCCATGAAAGCACTTAACATTCCTAGTTCTCATTAGCGTGATTTCTTGTCGTAAATCCCAGCTAGACATACCTTCATTGGCACCAGTTGTAATGGTGATTTCCGTGTTTGGGTCAAGCTTACGTCCCCATAATGGTGAATAGGCATCTGCAAGAGCTTGCTTTAAGCGTGGACGGCCCCTGGTGGGAGAATACTGGTTGCATTCAACCTTGTCAAGAGCATTCTTGGCAGCATTTATGATGAAATCTGGTGGGTTGTATCCAAAGAAGCCTTGTCCAAGATTGACAATGGGTTGTTTTGGAGAGTTCGCGGCTGCTTCGTTGACAATAGTCCTATAAGAATGGGAGGCATTAACCCCACGTATCAGCTATGAGTGGGGTAATGTAACGTTCACTGAAGTCACAGCCAACTTTTGGGCTTCCAAGATGTAAAAATAATATTAAAAAAAGGCTCAAAGCTCAGCTTACTTACCAAACATCTTGCTTTTGATCGGCTACTCGAGCTGCGGGTTGCAGCTTTGCCCTGGGATCGGTCATGGCGGGGGTAGAGTAGGATCGCTTCCAACAGAAAGGGACTCTGGTGAGCTCGAGTACTCTGGATTGAACAGTGGGAGAGCGTGCGAAGAAGAAAACTCTTGACGAAGAAATCATGGAGTAGTAGACGAAAAAGAAAGATGGAGTCAGATATGCTTGTCAGATTGGATTTCTTCCAGGACCTATCAGACCCGTTTGGACTTTCGTAGCACGCAATCACGAGTCGAGTGGTTGTCAGGGTTGTCCTGTTCCAAACGGGCTCTGTTCCAAAGAGGGGCGCTAAATGGGGAGTGCTACCCTACGGTCGTCAACCTCGCTACACTTCGCGCAACTCAAGCTCTGACCAACCACAGAGCTCAGATTCTCGCTTATAGATATCCCCCCTACAAGTTATGCACCATCCTCGTCGAGCCTTATACGACTCCTATATGGCCAGTATGGCTGTGCTATGTGGCGTTAGATTTGTAGGGGTTGTGTGGTGTCGCAAGAGCTGCACTTCGTGTGTTTGCTGGTGACCGTGCGGAACCTCGCCAAAAATTCAAAGGCGATGGATAGATGACCTTCGGGGAAGAAAATAGCCAACGCGGGGGCGTATCCTTATCAACGACCTTCCCTCGATTACAATCTCGTCGTCTCATTGTCTGCAACTTGAACAACCTACAAGGCGCCTTTCAATATGCAAGGAATTTGTGATTATCGAATGAGTATTCGATAAGCATGGATATTTTATTTTCTTATCTGCTATTCCAGAGCTCTTGAATGCGCTGCCAGGTAAAGTACGCGCTCTACACCAGCCGCTCCCGAGCCCTCCAGCAACTCGACTTCCATTTCCACCATGGAGACCCCCGTGGTGTCTGCGAACCCTCTTCGGCTCACTGTGCGGTTCACAACATCAATTCCGGATCTGCAGCTGGACATTGGAGACCCAGAAGGAACATCTGTGGTATCGTTAAAGCAGCTTATCCGAACACGCCTCGAGCCACCAACCTCCAACCATCGCTTTCGTCTTATATACAGCGGCAAGCTCCTCAAGGATGACGATACACTGTCGGCGGTCTTGAAAGTCCCTACACCTCCTCCGCGAGCTCCTGATCCAAAGGGCAAGGGCAAAGCAGTAGATCTTCCGCCGCCGCGAGTTTACATCAATTGCTCTATTGGTGATGCTCTCACCGCGGCAGAGCTATCGGCAGAAGCTTTTGCAGCAACGCAGTCGTCGAATAAGGCAAAGAATGGAACAAAACATGGGTCCAAAGAAGGAAGTCCATCTCGTCCCACGGTCACAACTACTCCGGCTGTTCGAGGCTTCGATCGTCTCCTCTCTGGGGGGTTCACTCCAGCCGAAGTAAATCAGCTTCGATTACAATTTCTGTCTATACAAGCGAATATACACACTCCAGATACGATGCCATCCCCTACTACGTTACGGCGAATGGAAGACTCGTGGATAGATGACAATGCCGGAAATACCGGTGCGGGTGCAGGGGGAGGCGGATTTGACTTTGGAGAAGATGGGATAGGAGGCGGAGCTCTTGATGACCTTTTATGGGGAAATATCATGGGCTTTTTGTGGCCTTTAGGATCACTCATGTGGATGATGCGTGAGGAGGGAGTATGGTCAGCGCGACGGAAGATGGCCGTTTTCACAGGCTTCATGCTCAGCCTCACATTCGGTATGCTGAGAGTGATATCATGAGCTGAAGGAACGAGTGATTTTATGGCGTATATCCTATACGGGTCTGGCAGCCTATGCTCGCCGATCGAGAGAACACTCTACCGCCTCTTCCTCGCTCTCGTCATCGAAGCCGAACGTGGTACACGGATGGTTGACACAGAGGGTTGGCAATGTGTAACAACAACGTTCGCAGCCAAAACGAGCATGAAATTGGTCCTGGGCGGTCTAAATCCACATGAAAAATGCCGTGTTCGACAGGCTGAACTCGTGGTATGGTTTGCTCGCAGTACACGAGATCCTAAGCACGACGTGTTTGTCGGGTCCTATCCATTATACCGGGACCCTTTGGGTGGGTACAAGTTAGAAGTAACTGGTTTAATCTCGCCATTGCGTTTTCGATTATTAGTCGTCTACTCCGATAGGCTAGTTTTCCACAATCTCGTTCCCAGAGTCTTGTTTACCAGCAGCAACCCGTGTTACGAACAGGAATTTCGCGGGTTGGCGATGGAGGTTTTGGTGTCGCATCGGGAGGCTCTTGCATATATTATGCAATGCAAGGAGACGGTGGATTTTTGAGGGGTCTATTGCTACTCGGCCACTCTCAGTCAAGCCTTTCAATTTAGACTGTCATTCTCTTCTCGCGAGAGCCTCCTTGGGTCAAGCCCTTGTACCACCCACCCAAGTGGCGTTTAAAATGCTTCAAGTCTCTTTGTAATTCTTGTAAATTGTTCTTGGTGTGTGCCCCAAATTCTGTTGTCGGACGTTGAACATGCAAAATGTGGTTCGATTGCATCCAATAATTTTCGCCTTAAATGCACAATCTGAATAATCTTTCCATCACGACCTTTTCTAGTGTCCCTCCAAAGAATTTTGTAACCCATCCTTAATTCGCCTGGACCTCTTGATCTTCAAGTTCCACCTCAAACAGGCCATTTCTTTGAATAGTTATATTTTCCTTTTTGTTTTCCCCGCAGCTCAAGTACCGTTTATGTCATGTCAGAAAAAATTGACGGCCCGTCTGAAGCCATGGCGGCGTCACCAGATGCTGCTATTGGTTGCAAGGCATCAGAACCTACTAGTCCAAGCGAAACCGAAGAGGTGGTGCCAGTGGCCGTATCAGACGTGATCGAGGCTGATGTATGTCTCGTTCTTTTCCCCCTCATCCTTCACACCCCTTCTTTCTCACTAGCCTTGCTTTACGCCGTGTGAGCTTCGTACTTACTTATATCGTACGATTGAAGGACACGGATGCCCTCGAGGAGGACTCCGCATTTGGGGATAATGCGTCGTGAGTTTCCAAGTCTGAGCTCCCCTATTCCTTGTCGATGGCTTCGGAGCAGCAGAAAGGGGAGAGAGAACATGTTTTGATTAGGATTCAAAGAGAGGCGAGTTCGAGGACGAGTTTGGATTCCGGGATCACGAAGTATCGGTATGTTTCTTCTTGCGGTTTGGTGGATAGGTATCTGACGTTGAGCATTAGAGAAGAAGTAAGATGCTTCCCTTCTTGGATGGATGTACCTTTCACGAATGAATGGTTGACGGGTTAGTAGCATGGGAGACGATATCATGGGTATCGAGATGGGAAGTACTTGATGGCAAGTCCCCATTCAATATCCCATCGTCTTCGCTAACACGCAACAGCCCAATGACGAAGCAGAACAAGACCGTCTTGACCTGGTATGAGAGCCTTATTTCTTTTGTCAGATTCGACATCAAATAGAAGCTCCATCTGACAACCAAAGCACCATCATGTTTTCAGCCTCGCCTTGGGAGGCAAGCTCATCCATGCTCCAATTAAGAATCCAAGAAGGATGCTCGATGCTGGCACAGGCACTGGAATCTGGGCGATTGATGCCGCTGAGTATGTCTACTTTTCCATTCCCATAGGTACTGTACTTGTTTACTGACTGCATCAGTCAATACCCAGAAGCCCATATCATTGGTTCGGACCTATCACCGATTCAACCTGGATGGTACTTCTCCCCCCCCTCCCCCCTCTCTTTTCTCGTATCTTAACAAACAACTTTCTCTTCTAGGATCCCACCGAACCTCGAATTCGAAGTACGCTCTTTCTATTCGTACTTGGCACAATGAGTTCCTGTTAACTTTTGACTAGGTAGATGATATCGAAGATACGTGGCGGCACAAGCCTTTCAGTTATATTCATATGCGGTCGCTTGGTGGTTCGATCAAGGACTGGCCGCAGTTGTTGGCGCAGAGTTATCAGCATCTTGAGCCTGGTGGTGTAAGTAGTGAGTTTCATTGCAGACTCGAATGGACGTTCTCAGAAATCGGTTGGTTTGATTTGGGAGAAACCTTTCTTCGTCATATTTTCCCTCGCAGGATATCCCCTTCATCGTATCATTGTAGCCATACTATATACGCATTCTACAAACCCCCTTTCTTTTACCCAAC
This sequence comes from Hymenotorrendiella dingleyae, assembly GCA_003988905.1. Classification (NCBI taxonomy): domain Eukaryota; kingdom Fungi; phylum Ascomycota; class Leotiomycetes; order Helotiales; family Helotiaceae; genus Hymenotorrendiella; species Hymenotorrendiella dingleyae. The sequence goes on from QYAP01000355.1 coordinate 71,086, forward strand.
CGATATCAACGCAGAATTTCCCTCATCTATCTCCCTTAGCCATCTTCCTCAACCCCCAACTTACCACATCACTACTAACAATACCACAGTGGATAGAATCCGTCGAATTCGAAGTCCTCATCCACCTCCAAAACGACAAATCCGTCCCTTTCCCACCCATGATCAAGCGCTGGCAAGAAGGCCTTCAAGCAGCAGGCGAGCTTATCGGTCGCAGTTTCGTCGTGGCCACGAATTTAAAACAGTGGCTAGAGGAAGCTGGCTTTGTAAACATACAAGAAATTATCGTAAAAGTACATCCTCCTCCCTCCCCCTTCTCTCTACCTCAAACTCCACTAACCATGGCATTTGAACTAGGTCCCCAACTCCCCCTGGCCGCGCGATCGGCGACAAAAAGAAATCGGGCTCTACCAACAGCAAAACATGCTAGATGCATCGAGTAGTTATGGCCAAGCGCATTTCACGCGCGTGCTGGAGTGGACGAAGTTGGAATACGATGTTATGAGTGCGGCGGTTAGGAGGGAGTTGAGGGATTTGAGGTATCATTCTTATTCGAATTTGTATGTGGTTTGGGGGCAGAGGCCTGAGTGAGGAGAAGAGGGGGGAAGGAATGTAATAGGGGTGTGATATTACATATAAACCAGAACCAGAATCAGACCCCCATCTCAATCCTTATTTTCAGCCCGCCTCAATACTACACCCCATTCCTCTTCCCCCAAAACCAAATCAAAACCTTCATCCAGACTCTCCACATAATCCAATAAATCCCCAAGTAAATTATCAGATTCGAAGCGAAAGAACACCCCTCTCCTCTATTATACCAGAGCCTTTTCTAGAATCGTGGTTAGTTGAGATTAATAGCCCTTGTGAACTATTACTACTTTACGCGCAAGGTTGGTAGTACTAATCGGCGCTCAAACCGCGCTAGATTATCAGATCACCGCAGAGTAAGTAATCGAGTATTGAAGTTATAGCGAAACATCCTACAATACTATGAAGATATGTCGCATAATGTGGGCGTCTAGATAGCAAGTTCGCGGTAAAGAGAGCTACAGCCATAAATCAAGTTTCGCTATCGTTTAGAAAGAGTTCAATGCCGTATAGCACGAGGCTACATATAGCACAACAGCATTGCAGTAAATTCAGGCTCAATAAAATTTGGCAACATAACAGTCGATGAGATAAGTGGCAATTAAAGTACCAATGTATAAAACAATGCTAGCTCTTGGATTTGTGCAATTTTTGAACTCCATGGTATCTGATACTCTCGCTCTCCGCAACATTAATAATACAACACCAACCCATAGTCATAATCATATCAAACCAATCGTAAAGCTGCTGGCTTCAAAATCCTGCTCCCGTTCCGCCCCTAATTCAGTCATTATCATGCGAGCTTACCAATAACCTTCTTCTTCAAAAGAGTCTTGATCTCTCTTAGCTGGTCTCCCGTCTCATCCGAGTACCTCCGCCTGATAGCGGCACGTCCACGACCACCTCTCTTTACCCCAAAGAATCCCTCGATAAAGGATATGATCATTTGTACAAATGTTATCCATAATCGCAGTACCAGGTCCTCAAGCCCTAGTACAGGCCTCTTGCCCCGGCTGAATGTACTGTCGACAAATTCAAATGGTAGTTGAGCGCCGAGGTGATCTTGCGCTACTTTTAATCCGGATGAAAATCCGTCCTCGTGAAATCCATACTTGGTCCAGGCACCACAATAGCTGATACCACGAGTGTTTTGTATTCGGGGGAGAAGTGATTGGGAACGGATGGCCTGTGCATTGTATAGAGGGTGAGTGTACGTGTATCGACCTTGCACAGTTTCAGGTCTCGGCTCATGAAGAGGATTGAGCGTAACGAGAACGTCGCCAAACACATCTGTGTTGATATGCTGAAGAATATTCATGTTGTAAGTGAGACACACTTGATCAACATTTGACGATGTTGGTGACGATTTGGTCATATAATTCCAGGAAGACCACGCTGATCTTAGCTTTGGCATTAAAGAGAGGTCAGAATGGAGGACTGCTGTATTTTTACTTGTTTGAAATACAGCAAGGATGCTTTTTTCTTCGCTGTCAGCTTCACCAGATATCAAGTCGTAAGCTTGGTCTCCGTGGGTTGCGAGGATGACATGGTCGTATACATCTGACTTCCCACTCTCTAGATGTATGCGGACTCGACCATTGTTTTCGTTGGTCACCCTACGAACGGGAGAATTAAGGAAAATGTGATTTGAAGGAAAGCCCTTCATGACAGCATCAATGTAACTCTTGGCACAATATTTCAACGTCAGCCATTTTGGTCTTTCTGCAACCGTACTCAGCAGATGGTGATTCCACCTGGAAACAGTTAGTAGATGCACAGTTTTAACCTATCCCCATACTTACATGAACCGCACCAAAGTGACAGCTGGAAAGTCCAGCGAGCATTTATCAGGACTTGTGCTCCATACTGCCGCAGTCATTGGTATGAGGTAGTCGTCACGAAATGCATCCGAGTAGCCTTCCCTCTGCAGGTATTGGCCAATGCTCTCAACTTCCTCTTCGAAATGCACACGGTTTCCATTTACCTTGCCGTTACCGTTGACATTGATATGTTCTTGAGTCTTTTCCTCGGTCTTTAGAAGATCCAGCGCATATTGATTGAAACGGATGATATCGAAAACCATTCGCCACATGCGAGGAGATAGTAGGTTTCGTCTTTGAGCGAAGACTGCGGATAGAGACGTGCCAGCCCATTCGAACAATCCATTGTCGCGCGACACTCCAAATGTCATCTCCGTATCGACGGTGGGCACACCAATCTTCCGCAGAAAGGCGATGAAGTTGGCTGCGAATTAACATGTTAGCATGCGTATTAGAGACCGACGCAAGGCTCTAAGTAGTACTGACGATAAGTAGCCGTGTTCAAGACAATAAAACCAGTGTCCACCAAAGTTTTGTTGATTCCATGTTTGAACTCCACGGTATTCGTATGTCCTCCAAGCCTGCCGGCAGACTCGTAAAGATAGACATCGTGGTGAGTGCGATTCAATGCCCAGAGAGCAGCTATGCCGGCCGAGCCACTGCCAATAATTGCAACTTTCTTTCTAGGAAATCGGGGAGTTAGGGAAGGCATGGTGAAAAAGAAGGACTGGAGATCAATAGAAAGAGATTATAGGAAAGGATAGGTACAGATCATGGCCGTCGTGGTGTTGTGCAGATGATTGAGAGCTGCTGGAGGAGTTGCTGCTGCTGATGGCGATGGCGGGGTTCTTTCCCGCGTTGGGTGACGGCATGATCGACCCAGACTCAGTTGTTGCATGCAGCTATTGCTGTGCGGTATATTGGCGCAGTGTGGTGGGACAGACCTAGCGACTTTTCATGTGAGAGGAACAAACGTGAAGGAACCGTTGCAATGAAGCTCTGGGTCAATCCCTCCAACGATAAGTGACGCAACAATAGCGATGGCCAAAATGGAGGATTCTGGAATTAGGAATCTGAAGTGCTCGGGCGTTGCGTATCAGGTATGTGCAGGGGGTATCAAACAAGGGTCGGTACCCGTACTGGGGGATTTCCGCTGTGGCGGGGATCGGAATGTGGCGTACTATCAAACTATCAACCCTCGAAAGAGCCAACCCCAAAGGTAAAGGTAGTCGAAGAGGTATACTTTAAGCCTACTCCCGTCAACAGATTAAATGCTCGCTTAGGGTGAGGTTTATAAGGGGTCGGCTTGCTACTATTTAAAGTGGGTCTGCACTAGCATCACCTACCGCTTGTAAACCAATTACTACGGTATCGAATACTCTCTGGCTCAAGTTTTCTTTCCTATTAAAAGTTCAGAAATACTTTCACAGAGCTTTGGAAAAATGCAGAATTATCAGAATTGGACCAAGTGCAAAACATGTAGGGTGGAGTTGTATGTACTAAATTCTATTGACGAGCTTCGCCCCCCCTGGCCCATTCGCTTAGGAGAATAGTAGTCCGAAGGGGGGTGTCCGCTAGGTTATATCACAACTCACCTACCCTGCAATCCACTTGCCATGGACCGAGATGCTACTGGTGCCAGGTGGACAAAAACGCGGTAGTCTTCCAAATGAAAGCTTTATCCATTCCATTCCCTTTAAAAATATATCAAAAAGCATCCACAATATTATATTATACTAAGAGTGTATGCAAATAGAGAAAACTCAAATCCAATCCTAGAGCACCTATACGTTTTCTATTCGGATATGTGGTCATTTCATGATTATAGTCAGAAGTAAGGGTGTTTCGATGCAAGCGAAAAGACTATCGCATTTTTTGTCCACCGTCTGGATGCGTAAGTAGAGATGAAAATGAACGTTGGAAATAATGAACAATTTGATTTGTAGTATGAGAGCATCGTGAGTATAAAGGCTTTTTAATCCATCGGGTAGCCCGAGTATAAACTGTGCTGCGATTGTTTTCTATTATCGTGCATGAGTGAATCCGGCCTTCAGGGATGTGGCGCCACGCCAACGAATGACGATGCTGCGGAACAAGCATCCTCGGTTTGGAGACAATTCCTCAGAAACACCATCCATCGCACCTCCATCAACAATCACAAGAAGCATACATTGGTGAATTTTTACAGCAGTACCCATCTCTCAGTGCAGGCATCTGTCATCTGCCATTGGATTCTGGGTGCGCACGGGGACATTCCGACCAACACCACTGCATGAAAGCAGACAGCATTGCGACGCTTCGAAAGGCAACCACAACTGAACCGTCATCTGTATCCCTTCCGCCAACAACGTAGTTCTTCTTGGAATCTCGCACCGTCAACATGTCGAACCCCCTTGATACCGACGCTGGCTCTGAACTCTTCAGCAGCTACGAAGCCGAGCTCAAGCTCGTGCAGGCCGATCTCAGCCAGAAGTTGGATCAGATCCCCGAGTTGGCCGGAGAGCCCAGGAAGGCTGCTATTAGCCAGGCAGAGCGAGCAGTAGAGGAGGCAGCTGAGCTGGTAAGTTGGCAAGGAATATCCGACGATAGTAGTGGGGTGGTGTTGACGTTCATTCGGACAGCTCGATTCTATGCGCCTTGAGAAGTCCAACATTCCATCCGCAACCCGTACCAAAGTAAACCAGCGTTTCCGGAACCACGAGTCTGATGTCGATGCTGCAAAGCGAAAGTTGCGATCTCTGGCAGACGACCGATCTGCCTTGTTTGGCTCTCGATATTCGGACAATCCCAACGATGTGCAGCTGGAGCAGCGCCAACAGCTCTTGTCTGGTACGGATAGGCTGGATCGAAGCTCCCAACGTTTGAAGGCTAGTCAGGCGCTGGCTAATGATACCGAGGCGATTGGGGCGAGCACACTTGCAGATTTGCACAGGCAACGAGAAACCATTCAACATACAAGTGATACGCTTCTAGAGAGTGAGGGATATGTGGATAGAAGTGTGAAGACCTTGAGGGGGATGGCTCGTAGGTAAATCGTCCCTACAAACCCCTTTGCAGGTATTCCGAGGAGGTAGACTTATATTGACATTTCTAGGATGGCTACCAATCGGATAATCACCGTCTGTATCATCACGGTTCTGGTTCTCCTTATTATGGCCGTTATCTACAGCAAGTTTAGTTGAGTTTTGCAACGGTGGATTTGGCGTTTGGGAGGCTGTTTGCGAATACTCGTTACGTTCTTGAGTAGAGCGTTTTTGACATCAAGCATTGTATATCAGATTATGAACAAGGGACATTGACTTCATGATAAATGACCCATGGACCAACGCCGAAATCGGGTGTTATTTGTCGATACCAACTATGCCGATGTTCGGCCCAGACGGCTTTTTTCTTTTGTGCTCGACAGCTAGTAGATCAGGTCATGAGGGGCAGAATGGCATATTTGTGCCTCTCTTGAAAAGAGTTGTGTCAGCGATCTCATCCTTGATTCCTTGGGTACATTCTTATTCTTTAGGCTAACATCTTACTTTCATCGCTTGCCTTTGCGGCTCGGTTCTATTTAGCGCAGACTCTTTTTTTCTTGTGTTATTGGAATGAGGAATCTGGTTTTTTGCGGGAATAGGGAAGCGCCGTTCTATTTTCACTATTGCGTATCAAGTATTGGTTACCGTCTGGACGGCCTTTCTACCTAGGTACCTTGCGGTGCTGGTAAAAAGTGTAATGATTGGCCCGCTTATATCTACTGCATGAACCCTTCACGAGGGGGTGGTGGTTTTTCCCAGTTGGAAGCACTGAAAAGGGTTCCTACCTGAAATATCGTCACTCCCATCCACCAACCCCCTTCTCATAACACAGCGTCTCACCAAATCACACCGTATTACCCAACTCTTGTCCGTTTGTTGCATTTCGCACTCAGGAGGCATCTCCGTGGCCCATTCTCGCACCGCGTAGGGCGGCTTTGGAGGGTTGGTAGTGCGTGGGATTGGTGGAATGATGCGGTCGGTGATGAATGGAAGTTGGGGAACAACGATCTTGGCTTCCTTTTTTGTTTAGCGCAGTGATCTTGTGTTACAATGATGTCACGGATTTTCGAGTGAACGTCGACATTTCCTCGGAGCTTATGCTTTCTGGCATTACAGTACAGTACTTTGGATATCAGGGGTTTCGCGACATAACATGTGCACGTGAGCGCGGATACAAGAGACAAGCAACATTTGGGCGTACAAGTACGGGTGGCTTGAAAAATCCATGTGGTGCACGCACAGATTGGTACGACTGAAGTAGGGTTCTCTGAGCCTCCTCTCCATCCGTAACCCGATGCTTTCCAGGTTAGCTCGCTTAGTAGGCAAGCGTAATGGAGTCTGGGTTAAAAAGATAGCCGTCATTCCTTCGCTTCCTATTCGTGAGCTACTTTTTCCCATAGAGAATATCGTGTATCAGTGGAGCAATTTCATAAGTTTAAGCGTCCATGTCAAAGATTTTCTTTCCGTATCATCCATCCTTTTGAAAACGCATCTACGTTTATCTCGTTGATATCTCTTGTTGACTTGGTAATTAAGTCAACTCGATTTTGTAGATAAATGCGGGTCGTTTACAAAGTATTCTCTTACCTGTGATATCTGCTCATGCTTTGCGCTGGACTTTGAAATTGCAACTGCCCGCTTTTCAAGATTCTTTTGCTGCTTCGCTGTTGTACTGATGGACTGCAGATTCGAAAACATATATCATATATTTAAGAATTGAATTATAAGTAAGTTAGGTCGAGTTCGTACCAAAGTCTCGTCGCTTCCATTTGGGTAGCTTTTACCTAACGAGTACCCATTCCTTAGCAAGGAAGATAAAAATGCTGCCAAAAAAAAACCATTCCAAATAGCAATAACAAAAAGAAACCCCCTCGCCCCCTGCCCCTCAAAATAGCAAAAATGTTCAACTTTCCCCGGGCGGGAAGCCTACTCATTCATCTCATTCTGTAGTTTAGACACCAAGGCAGAGGTTCTTAGTGTGTTAGCGACGAGGCGCCCCTTCTCAACTATGTAGTCTCATAGGAGGTGAAAGAATCGCGGCTGGCGAGTCAGCTCGAAATGGCGTGGTGACGTGACCGGGTTGTCAAGCCGGGCTCCTGGCGAGTTGCTGATTGGACGAAAGTGATTGTGTTTTTGGAGTTTATATAGGTGTGGTGCAATCTTACCGGAGGTCGGCTTCGCCTAAGCGGCGAAGAGGCCGTAACTCCCGGCTAGATTGGGTGTGGTGGGTGGTGTAGTTGGTTTGGTAGGTATGAAGAGGTAGGTAGTTTTTTAAGCGAGATGGATGAGAGGTGAATGGCTTCAAAACTTTAATTCTGTAAGAGGTATTACCTCCCTCTCTGCCCATTTTACTTCCCTCATTACTTCCGAATGGGTAATTATACGTGCAACAAAACTTCGTGTCCGCGGCGAATTTGGTCTTGGTATCACACATTTAATTTCAACTTTCTGTCTGGGTCTCTTGAGAGAACACTACTATACTGGACGACGAACACGAGACTCAAGCAGTTTGAACTGCATAAGAGCCTTGAATGGTTGACGGCTAGTAAGTGAAAATTCAACTTATACACTCCTACAAAGCTAATTACAGATTACTCAAATCTGGGCAGCATTCATACGATGGGGAATAGAGTTGAGAACCCCGAGAGTCCAAGCTAGAACATGCCCCTGAACTTGCGCTAAATTTAAAATACTCGAAAAGGTAATAGAGAGAAGAAATTAAAAAGTGACAGGGAGCTCTGAGATCCCGACATCCTTGTGAGGTGGCGAATACTTGACTTCCTCAAACGGAATGGCAAGCTTAAGGTTCGGAAGCTTCTTAAACAAAGTGGCTTATTTTCAAGTCAGAATATACTCACAAGATGTAAAGATGGGACAAACAAACTCACCAAAAACAATTTCCAGCTCAGCACGAGCCAACCACTCAGCAACACATCTATGTTCTCCCCATCCATACCCCAGAGCCTGCGCACCACTCTGACTCTGATTCGTATCAAAGCGATTCGGGTTAATAAAGATATCTTTATCCAGATTCCTATTTATGTCGAAGCGATTCGGATTAATGAAGATATCTTCATCCCGATTCCCACTCTGCGTCGCCGCGATGACGCCTTCTCCCTTCTTGATCAACTTCCCACCGATAACTACATCTTCCTTGGCGACACGTTTGGTAGCTAGCGCAGAAGCTGTGTGGTAACGACAGAGTTCTTCGACAAAAGGCTTGCTCAGCCCTTCCGGGTCTTGTTTGAGAGCTTCGAGTTGATCGGGATGTTGAAGGAGCGTGACGATTCCCAAAGCTATCATGCTTACCATTGTCGCATTACCGGCGACCAGCATGAGAAAGGCGATTTGCGTGACGTCGGATTTCTCGAGGTGCCCTTTCTTATATTGGTTATCCACGAGGAGACTGATGAGGTCATCTTCGGATTTCTCAATGCGTTTTTCGACGAGGTTGTCGATGTATGAGAGGAGTGATGCGTTGGCTTGGGATGATTCTGTCGCGGTGGCTGAGCCGTTACTTCGAATGGCGGCTTGTTGCGTGAGATACGGGAGATCGGAGAATGGGACTCCTAAAATCCCGTAAATTATCTTCATGTTTGTTAGCTGACGTTGGAAAAGGGAAGGGGGGAATTACGTAAGAGGGAACTGGAAGGGCGAATTTCTCGACGATGTCGAGGGGTTTTGATCCTCCTTCTTTGAGAACTGCATCGAGGAGCGTGTCTACTGTCTGCTGGATGTGAGGACGAGTCTCTTCAATGTGTTCATGGCTGAAAAGTGGCTGGACCATGCTCCTTGACGGCCTTGAGTCAGCTTGTTTGAGAGGAGCCTTTCCGGGGTTGATTACCTCTGTGCCATATGTTGTGGAGGATCCTTTTTATCAAGTTCATACAGTTAGTTTACTCTGAAAGTAGGATTTCAGGGGAAGTGCCATTCTCTTGTGGAGCCAGAGAGAATCTTGGAATGACAAAACATATACACACCATATCCACAAAAGTCGGTTTACTCTGAGCTGCCAATTTTCCCCCAGGACTCAATTCCGGAAATCCCGGTCTAGTTCTCTCCTGGTATACTTTTAGCCGTGCAATCATTCCAGAAAACAAAGACAAGAAACATACCTTCGAGAGACGTGGATCAACCAAGACGCTGCAAATATCCTTATATTTGACGACAAGCCAAGCAACGCTGTCATCAAACAGTTCGACTTGAGAAACAGGATCGTTGGCTCGAAGCTGGGCATATTCAAGAGGTGGTTGATAGTCCGAAGGACGAGCGAATGGGAACTTGGGGGGTGGTGCTGAACCCATGGCTGAGCATCCAATTCGAAGTTTCAAGTCTGGATGTCGATGTAGATTTCAAAGTAAAGTTAGTTATGAATGATAAACTCAGTGTGTTTCCCAAAATTATGCATTGCGATTTCTCCCTCTTATAGATGACCACTTACTCATTAGTATCCACAGTCAAGCAGGTTACACCACTCATGCGCTTCGATTAGTACAAATCCTCTGCTCCCCTGAATCACCTTACCTTGCATATCAGCTGTTTCTACCCCGCAACAGGACCTATGCAAGATGAATAACCGGAGATTTAGTCACCAAAAAGAAGCTCGTATGCGCAAAGGAGAAGAATTGGTTGGTTGCAAACTGACCCCTTGTCCGATGAATAGCCACGGAGAAGGAGGAGAAACACCACCAGACTTACTAATACCCACAAAGGCGATGCGGGAGTGGGGAATGCGGCTCTCTATGATAGCTAGGTGTGCTCCAATCCAATGACTTGGATTGGCCATTCAGTGCGGCTAGAAGCTAGAAGCAATCGTCGACATCTGCGCTATTTCACAATTCAACATCAGCGTGGACGTGAACTTCGAATCCACTCACTAGGAACGATTTTCCCACCAATTGAGGTTGGAGCGTTTTGCCCTTCGAGTCTCGCCTGCAGTTATGATTAATTTTCCTGCTGCTGCGTGTGATTCTGGATAAGTGCATTTGCATGTTTTGACCTCATAAACCCATACGCTGGGTGTAGTGAAATCTAAAAGTCTCTGCCTGCTTGCGCCTCAAAATTAGCAAAAGAATAGCCACGTCTCGTCAACGAACATACCGTATTAATTGGTTCTATCAAAAAAATCGTTCTGATATGCGATCACGTTCGTTCTGCGCGTGGATCTTTACACAATATCAAAAACAGAAAGACCCTGGAGAATCAAAACGAAAATCTCAATTTCAGTGGATAAGATGGCATGTACAACACTGTACACTAGGTATCTTTAGGGAAAACCGCACTCCGCACCCTCTGTCCATTCTACTGTCTATCGTAAGACAGGTCTCACCCTCTTCTATTATTGGTCGTGGCCCTTCTCCTACTACCCTCCACTTGTGACTGAATCAGCTCCCGTCGCTCATCTACATTATCCCCAGTGAACCTCAACTGGTCATTGTTAATCCGCTCTTGATCCCGACCTTCTCCCCGATCTTCATCTTGCTGGCCTCGGTCGTCACGGCGTGTTCTTCGACGAGCCTGGCCCTCGCCCTGGTCGTAATTTCTATCATCATCGCGATCATCTTGCTGTACTTCCTGCATTTCCGGCACACGGCTTTGTCGAATTGTACTCTTTTTCTTGGTGCCAAATATCTCCTGCTCTTCCTTCTTGAACCTTGCCTCGACATCTTCAATTACCACTAGATTCGGATGTTTCGCTTCAAGACTATTTGAATCAACCAGAAGATTCTTTCGGCGAATCTCGCTCCACCGAGTCAGACTTCCCATTTCTAAAATGCACATACGTCGCGTGTGGTGTGTGGGATTTCCGATAATAATCGGACGCCATGGCTCCTCTGCCGGTGTACCTTGGGCTCGGAGGAAGGCAGATGTTTTACGTGCGTTCCGCCAGCGCGACAGATCATCCTTTTTTGAGTCTGGAATGATTTGTACATCTCGAAATCGAATCAAAACTGCAAGGAGCAAGAGGGAAAGAATAAGCAGAATAGCTGCCATCACGCCTGTAGCAGCTTGTTCGCCGAGTTGGCGCGTGGCAGACCCGCCGACACCAGTTGCAATAGCGGCGAATAAGTATCCAAAACCTTGGGTGATAGCGAAGGCAGAAGAAACTCTTGGGAATGAGGAGTAGTTGGTCCTTTTTCCTTTGGTCTTATCACCCGCCGAGCCACGGGGGCGACCAGCCATACCTGGCTGGAGATCCGAGCAGTCAAAAGTTTCCATTAGAATGCCATGACATTCGGCCATAGCCAAATTAGAGAGGAAACCAATCAACCCGGCAAATAATATGGGCACGATGAAGGAAACAGGTGGGCCAGTTGATGATAGAGTATATCCTAAGCCGGCAAAAGGAAGAACCAGGATGAAAATTGCACGTCGAGTCATATGAGAAGACCACTTCATCTTTTGCCTGTATGTATCATCGTCTGAGTCCGGGCCATGGTCTCGCGATCGGCTGAACAGTGATGCGTGCTGAAAGGGTATGGCCACCATCGCTCCCAGGGGAACCGACATTACACTGAGGCCAACATACGGCGATGTGAACTTGTATTTGTTGGAAATTAAAGAGCCAAGGAGCTATCGGTTGTCAGTAAGGCACCCGATGTTCTGGTCCAGTAATACGTACTATAATGATCAACACAATCTGGGCATACATCCAAGCAACGTAGAGAGCCAAAATGACAAATCCCGGCTGGGTAAGCATGCGCAGGCTCAACATGTAACCATAGTGGAATTCTTCACCCCACCACTTTGGACCAGATTGTACCATATGCATCTTGACTTCACCCCGCGCAAGTCGACGGGAAACTGAGTCACCATTCTTCACCTCGGCGACGGACCTTCGAAACGCGGAACGTCTAACCTCTGGAGTGATGATATTGAGGAAAAGAACCCAGGCAATGATAAAAATGCTGACGTAGAAACCCCAAGCTGGTGGTAGATGGTTGATTATCATGGCTCCTATGAAGAAACCTAGACCGATGGATCCCATGGCCGACCATGTCCATAAGCCTAGCCAAACACCCATACCCCCGCCATGGCGTCTAACATCATTTTCGTCGACCACTTCCTGATGTGGATTTTCGCTTTGGAGTGATGCACCAAACAAGTCCGTGAGGAGACCTTTGAAATTCATATTCGCAAAACCCAAGCAAAAGCCCATCAACGCTCGTGAAAGGATCAGGGCAACTCTCCAATAACTAACATAAGGTGATCGGACAGAGCCAACCGCAACAGCCTGAGGGAATAGCAAAGGCATTGCAAGTGCCATTGCTCCGAGAATATACGGCTTTCGTCCATGAAGAAGTGGTAGTGGCCAGAAGAAGAAGGTCGGTATAGCCAAACCCAAGTAAAAAAAGACGTTTCCAAGGACCGTATAATGGTGGAAATCCACAATGTAATACTGAATCGCGGGCGTTTCGCCGGCATATATCCCAACGAGAATCCCAACCAGGGAAGTGCTCATACATGCGGCCGTGGCCGCCAATCTTTTGCGAGCTGGCTTCCAATCTCTGGCAATCGTTGGCTTCTTATGCGACCGAGCGAAACTGAAGCCTTTGTGTTGATCTTCCCGAAGACTAAGATGGTTACGCCCCTTTAGTTCATAATCTGCTTTATTGCCATGTTTACGCCGCCGCGGCTGGGTTTGCGGCAGATTGGGATTGGGTTCATCTCTTAACTCGTAACGAGCGTTTCCTTGATTATCATCAGGGTCTCCAGGGTCATCTCCCCCATTGCCATTTGGATCTCTCGGCAGGTCACCCCCATTTCCATTGCCATCCCTGAGAGGAGAACCCTCGTTTTGGTTGTCTCTTGGAGAATATCCTCCATTCCCGTTTGCATTTCTAGAAGCATAAAGACGATTATCGTAAGAACGTTCAGCATTCGGGCGTGTGTTTGCACTGGGTCTTCCGCTTGGTCTTCCACTGCGGCCACGATTTTCCCCTACTTGCACCACATTGGCACTCTTACCACGAGCAACATACCCCACCCCGAAATCCAACTGTCCACTAGAGTCATCGGACGCATCCATGCTGGAAGTGCAGGGTACAGATGGGCCATTAGTAGACGGTGCTCGTTGCTTTGCCGGATCGTACAGAGAACAAGCTTCGACGAAGCTACGATCGACATCTTGCCAGGCAAAAGTCTGCCCCCGAGGTTTCAACTGAGGACTCTCATCATCATCCTGTTCTTGTTCAGCCGATTTTCTCAGAGCCAAAGAGCTATCTCGTGGATGGATTGGTGGGTAATGGGCATTTTCGATATATTCACGTACCTCACGTTTTCCAGGTACAAGTTTTGCGAGAAGTTTTGCTTTGACGGCCGTGTGCTCCTCTTCCGAATGGCCTTTGTTATGGCAAGGCTCTGATAAACTGCCACCACGAGGCAGAGGAATCGGTCCTTGGTCGTCCGTAATAATTGCCGGCATTTTAATTGGCTTCACCGGAGTGAGCCGCCGTGGAGACGTTTCAGATGATTTTCGTCCATTTTTAGTCCCAGAAGGAGCTCGAAAGGGCTCTGGGTTGCAGAAATTTGGTGGCGGTCCCGATCCTATGAGAAGTCCCAGTCCTTCAGGAGGGTCTGTATCGTCAGGCGGCGTATATCTCCCAGACACTGCAAAATCTATTTCTGCGGGCATCGATCTGGGGTCAGCGGCCTTGATGTATTGCAAATTCTCATTCCTGTCTTGATTCCTGGGGATCAGAGGGACTTCGGCCGTGCTTGACTCTCTAGAAGTAGTGGATCTCGCAGGGAAAGGAGTAGCAGCTCTTCCTGTATTCTGACGCCGGGGGTTTTTGGGAGGAATTTCAATAATTCTACCTCGGTCATCTCGATATACGTAAGGGGTACGACCAGCATATCTATCGCCATCACTGTAGTCGCTGGATCCAGAGTAGCTCCTGACACTCTCATGCATACTGGGTAAGCTGGAAAGCTCATCGGAGTATGTGAGCGACCGCCTCGGTCGCATGTTCTGCCTTCTTGGTTGATAAAGCACGCTGCCTTCCGAAAGACCTTTCCGACCATCTTTTAGGATTCTTGCGGCGTCACCCAAAATCTGTGGCATATATTGAGGATCGTCTCTGTCTGCTGTTTGTCGAGCAATTATTAGTGCTTCATTTAGGAGCTGTTCAAGATCGTCTATTGTTCTTGAAAAGGTATCAGGGACAACAATTCTCCCCACATTGGTTTCGCCCCTTTGAGCTGCGGGTTCTTCCTCTCCGCCGGAGCTTAGTGCAGCACTTGAGAATATATCACCAATAGGCTTCGAGGGTGCAGTTTGTGATCTGCCACGGCCATTGGACGTGTCCGTTCGTCTTTTTGTACGCGGTGGCAAAGCGGTCAGTCGAGGCTCGTATGGTCCATTGCTGGAGAGTAAATCTCGGAGCCAGTGGACTGTGTTCTTGCGAGCTAGCTGCTTCCCAGGTGGAATGTTGGAGATTTGACTCCGATCATCGAGCGGATCAAGAAGATTTCGGGGGGGTATCGCGGACTCTGCCAGTTGATAATTTCCACGTTCAGCATCTTTGGAAGTCTGAGTAGGATTGTTTGTTCCCACTTTAGCACCTAGGACACGATTTTTTGAAGAGTTGCGATCTGGAATATTGTGCTCTGCAGGCAAGTCTTTCGCCCGAGCTTTAGGCCGACCTTGCTTTTGATTTTCTGGTGACACAATCTGACCAAAATCCAGTGGTATGGTTTCTAAGTCGTTTGCCGGTTGAAAGACATTTTTTGGTTTCTGTAAAAGAGGATCTGGCTCACTCCACAGAGATGGTCGCTTAAGGAAATCATCAGCGTGCTTGGCTGCATGAGTAAGAGAATCGGCCATGAGCAGACGATATGCGTCAGACTTTTCTTTCTTATGAGCTTCAGCCGGTATAGCTGCAGTTTTTACGGCTTTTCGTACTGCAAGCTGGACGGCATCTTCGACCGCTCCCTTGACAGCTGGGACAAAGCCCCAGTATGCAGCATCGACAGGGTTTATTTTCGATGGTTGCGGCATCCCCTTAGCGATAATTCGACTAACAGTTCTCTCATGATTATCATCAGATTCACCGTTCGGAATGTATTGCTTGACGTCCTGCACGCGGCCCGCGACATCATCGACTAGATCAATCGTTTTCTGCAATTTATTCAGGCGACCAGCCATAGCACTTGGGTTGGTATCAAGGCGCTTGTCGATAACCTTTGCTACGTCTTGGTAGTCCGCGTGCTCGTCTTCGCCGGGAGATTCATTTGCAATAAGGCCTGCGTTCTCGGACTCAATTTCTTGTGATGGAAGTTGGTAGGAAAAGCTCTGAATAGTCGACAACGCTGGTGGGGCGAATAGGCCTGTGTCAGGCGGCTCGGCATCAGAGCTTGATCCCTTGAGCAAAACATGTCTTTTAGAGGATGCTTTCGAGGCATTGGATTTGACTGATGGAGTGTAGTTCTTGGAGAATATAGAATTTTCAGATTGCTTCGCACGAACGACCGGCTGTGACCTGTCGGGTTTTGGTTCTTTCCGTACAGGGTTTTCCGAAAGCAGAGGCTTCATCTCGAGTGGTTTGAGAATCTCCAAACCGCCTGTCATATCGTCTGGAGCATAGCGTGTTTGTCTACGGGCAGTTGTGGATGGAGACTGAGACTTTCTAGGCCCAGGAAGACTGAAGTTTGTGAAAATTGTAGCAGAGAAGGGTTCAATCTTTTTCTTCGGTTTTACAGCCATCTTCTGAGACTGCATGACGTGAGGAAAGGCATCCCTTGAAGCGATGCTGCCGCCAGATATACTTTTTATTGCAAAGCGGGCATCTCCGGTCTTAGAGCGGTCACCACGTTGGCTCCATGGCAACTCGTCCGATCTAGTGTATTTTATTTCCGGGAGGGCTTGATCGAGGTCCATTAAACCATCTCTTCCAATAGCTTCTAGATCCTGAGGCCCAGTTCGGTGGTCCATAAGTGATGTAGACTGAGTGCGTCGCTGGTGTAGATGCTTCTGGCAATTTGTTGTATCCGAATCGCAACCGGCGAGGAAGCAGGCAACATCCGAGGGCTCTGCTCTGACAGTCTGCATCCGTTTTTTGTCCTTGGTTGTGTATTTAGAGGGATTTGTCTCTGGTGGCTCACAGGGGTCACAACAACTCAGGTCTTCCGCATGAATAGTTACATCATTCTCAGGAACATTTGAACTGATTTGGGAACATGAGATTGGCGGCCCAGGCTTCTTTTTATCCTGTAGAACCAACTTGAGCCGAGACGTCTTCTTGCCAGGTAATGATGAAGGTCCGTCAGTGAGGTTCGACACGCCGATTGCAGCTTCAGAGCTAGTTCGTAAGTCATGTACTGATGTTGAAGAGCGTAGCGAAGGGTCTGGAAATAGCGAAATAGGTCCCGGGTCTGTGCGTTTTCGGATGGTTTCCATACTGGGGCTTCTGCTGATTGTCGAAGCGCTTTGGGACTCAGGCAGGCTTAATCTTTTCTCGCGCCGAGTTGATCTAGCAACACTCATCGTAGGGATGTAGTCGAACCTCATCACAGCACCACCATCTTCAGACATATGCAGTGGAGTTTCGTCGCTCGGGCATGGAGTTCGCGGTGGACAATGGACGTTCCGTGCTAGCAGGAGAGAGCGGATCCGAGCCTGGATATCGTCGTCGACTCGACGAAAACTCCGATTGTCCAATTCGGTGCTGTTGAACCTCGAGCCTGTGCGCGTAAGAGGATGGGCTTCGGCCCCCTCAATTGGATTCGTCATCAAACATAGAAGAAGTTGTAGTATGCGATAAGGGAGGAGTGTTGGACGTCCGCAGATTTTTCTGCAAGACGACGAAGGTCAGTGATAATGAATGTGATAAAGTGAGTGTTGGTTTATGGAAATGAGGATGTCGATGATGATGTTGATGAACGGATGTTTCCACACGGCGACAGTTGTAAGAGTATGTTTGGAATTTTGATATCAGGGAAGGCGCGCTGCATCACTTGGCGCAGTGACGTTTGTCCACGGAAGGAGCAATTTAGGATCGACAGCTCGGCCAGCTTGGTGTTCCGCCTATGCGGGGCCAATCGATTCATACCATTCATTGTATTTGCCTCCTCACACACCACCCTTCGCGTCATGAAGGAGTCTGGCCCAAACCCCCCAAACCCCGGTTTAGCTAGCAGAATATATATCTCAATTCCAACTTGCGAAGTGAGACCTGCAATCATTTTGCTCTAATCCATCCAATATCCACTGCCAGCACTGAAATATCGAAATGGGTGACTTGATTCTGGTTTGCCACTGACAGAATGTTCTTGTCTGGGAATAGTGTTGCAAAGGCAACTCATTGTCAATGGACCCGGCACAATTTACCCTGAAAGGCGTTGGTATCTTTTTTTTTTTTTTTTTTTTTTTTTTTCTGGCTGAAAAATTTCAGCTTGAATGATTGGTAATTCAATCGTAATTGAAAGCAACTCCCGCTGATGGTGGAGAGCTTTCGCCCGACAAAACCACGTTTTCTCCAGATATTTCCAGCTCGTAAATATCACAATCACTCTCCTTGTGACCTAACAAGCCTTTTGGATCAAACTATAAATGTCTCCTCTCTATAATGCCATCGCCCATTTATCTTTTGTCGAAACCGTAAAGGTCTAGCTCGAGAATCAGTGGGTAGGCCATAAATAATTTCGACGTCATGAACCCTGGCCCATTCTAGTATCTAGTCAGTTGATGTGAAACTCATACATGGGTGTTTAGCACGACCCAGGAGCCAAAAGAAAACGACAACGATTGCCTTCAGTCATAATGCCAAGGAAATACACGGCTTCAAAAAGAACTCACCCGATGGGACAATCGACCCTGTCTCGTCCTTGAGCGTCTCCAAGCCTTCTTCTTCTATCTCTACTATCCTCCAAGCCACCTGAAGCATCAAACTCAGATCCGATAGACCTTCCTTGGAGAAAATTTTCAGAAACCTAAGTGCCCGACGACGTAGGGCAGGATTCCGGCATTTGACGACGATGACATAAACCTGAGAGAAAAGATCGGCACGAAATTGAAGTACCGTATCCCATTCCGCGCCTTGAAATATGTCAGGAGGTTGTATAGCTTCTAGCATGTGTTCAAACTGTCTAACATAGCTGTCATACTCCACTTGTGCACATACGTTGAAAGGAGGTGATAAACTCGCTAGTTTATGTCGAAGCCGTAGAAGCTGGGATTCCCGGAGAACATCGCTGCTGAGATTGGACATCTGGGGTCGGGCCATGAGTTTCTCATATTCTTCCAGCCATCGCAGAAGATCGTTATCATACTTGTGTTGCTCCATTCCAGGTTCCCTTGAGTTGGTCTTCGAGTTGACCTGGTAATGAGGGCCGGGTCTGCCATTAGTGATTTTCAGTAGCGCAATGCTAGCATCTGCAATATTGAGGAAATTTCCTGGTGCAGGTTTGTATAAGGCAGTGTCTCCAGAGTACGCAGGAGGGGTATAGAGCAGCGCAAAAGACATGTGATTGTGGAAAAGCGGCGCAAATATATCGCTGAGTATCGTCTTGCGTTCGCTCCCAGATCGGCTCGCTGCCAATCCGGCACGCATAATGTGATAGCCCCCAAGTAGTTGACCTGTTCCATTCTCGCTCTGGCTGAGGAGCATCTCTAGGCCATAGAAGAGATGGCAGGTCACCAAAATTGTTTCCAGAGAAGGTTTGCACCCTCTAATTCGTCCAGTTAAAATTCCGAGTGCTTGGCTATAATGTTTAATAGCATAGGGGCTCAAGGATATTTTCGGAGGTCGATATAATTTTTTGACAACAAAAGGCGTCGGCGTTATATCTCTCATGAAAGCCAGTTTTGGGGGACCGTTAGGGACTTGTGCATGTACCTCCGTAGCCGTGCGGACGAGTGAATAAAAAGCAATCGCAGCATGCCTGACCTATAAGTCGATGGTTGAAGGTCAGCTATGCTGTACTGGAGATGTAACAGCAGCCGCAAAAAATGCTTGTAGAGCGGAACTAGATCAAAAGACAGAGGCACCGAAACATTGGACGTACCACGGGCTCAGTACGGCAGAGCTGCAATGTCAATCGATTGAAGTCTCTGGAGTAATTCGAAGCAATAATGCCCTTTATAAATGCGTCCTAATTTAGCACAATATTCGAGTTAGTCCATTTATTCAGAAAGCATTTAGGGGTACAAATGAGAGGCAAGATCCATGAAGTCACAATTTATTTCGTCAGCGCTCAAGATAGTTGTGATACAGCGATTGATTAAATGTTCTCATATGGGATATCGTGGATATGTGAGCCACTTGAGCCTTCTGGGATCTCGTAAAAGATGATAGAAATAGAAATATTCTGAATTTCTCTGGCAGATTGTGCCATAAGTGAGAGAAAATAATGAATGTGCCAGTATAGGCAGGGGGACACTCAGGAGGTAGAAGCATACCAAATAAATACGATCTTCTGGGGTACTGAATTTACTGATGGGGGGAGTCAGTGGACGTTGGACGGTATTTGCAGTCGATGAGATAGGTCGAGTTGCAACGACAACGACAGTCGATGAAGCGCCGTCACCAGCACTCGCTTGCTCCAGAACTTTGGAATATCGCTTGCCTGTTGTATTTGCGTGGGTGGACGAGGAAGAGGGCGAGGGCGAGGAAGATGTATAGCCCTTGCACTGTACTCCCAGTGATTGGCATTTATTACCTATGTAAATGTGGTTAGCCTTTCTCTCTGGGAAGTGATGTAGCCAAAGTTGGCCAAAACTTTAATCCCAAAACCGTCGGGATAAGGAAGTCAGGTAGAATATAAAAGAAAACAGCCTGTTGTCCTTACAATGAGGTCGTGCTTCGTCACATTTTACTCTCCGCTTTCTGAAATTTTGTCGCAGTTGTAAGCACATTTTACACAATAGGTTGACGGGCAAATATCTACGAAGAGATTTTTGGGGCGTAATAAGTCGCGTTGGTAATTACATACCGACAGGTCAAACAGCCACTCCTGGTTTTAAAGTGTGGCCGTCTCTGTGTTGCCTCTGCTCCCACCACAATGAAAGGCATTCGTATCATCGACTTCATTCTATTGATAGTTGACGTTGGTATTCAGTAACTGAATGGTACTTCACGGCAACTTTTTTATTGATCTGGCCTAGGCTTGGGTCTCCAGCGTGGCCAATAATCGTTGAGGGCCTGATAATTGGAGATGAGAACTCTTACACATGGTTGCTGTAAGAACAGGAGGGCATGGCGGCTCAATGGACTGGGTTTTGGGTAGAAGTACAATAGGTATCTTTGTATTTGCAAAAGCTGGTAGCCTGAACGCGAGATGGCGAGTTTGATGAAGGTGGGGGAAATGGTGCGTAAATCTTTGCCCAATTGTGGAGACACACCATGCTCAAAGAAGACGGCTTGGCTGCTTGCCCTTCGCTGTCGAAAGAATTCTTCAACGAGAAGATTGCTAAACTTGGCCCCAATTGGCAGTTTATGTGCCTATTCCCGTTCCTCATATCACCAAAATATCCACTTTAACCCCCTTCGCGCTGAAAAAACCATTGAGAGGATGGCCTCGTCCATATTCCACATGAAATCGTAACACAACTCCAACGCGTGCAGCACGAGGTAGACGGTGAGAATGGCATGCAGAAAATCTTCGGTCAGATCCTGATTTCGAGCAACTTGACGCTGCAAGAGGCCGAGGTAGAAGGCGAAGAGGAGGAGGATTGCTGTGCGAAAGAAGAGCTGGGTGAGGTTGTTCTCCGTCGGCGTGTTTTTATTGAGCGGAAGGATGTCCGAGATAACGATGAAGAAGGCCATGTTATTCCATCTCAAGCCCAGGCTGGCCCTAAGTGAAGCATTGAAGGCCGCTGCAGTTGATAGGCGTGATAGGTTGATAAAAAGCGCGCAGAGTAGCTCGATCTCAGCCTCGCGCCTCACCTGCGTCCGAAATTTCAAAGTGGATACATCACGTGCTGGAAACAAACACGCGAGACGCTAACCGCAAAACCCACTAGCGCCCCGCGCTAAAATATTTTTCTTCTTCAAAAGCTTCTGGTCAACTTTCTTTCCTCCCACTCCAACACAAGCATGCTTCCCAGCTGAAAACACCATCGCTCTCCGCTCCCTTTTGGCGGGATGAGACTTCTTTTGGTTCGGCACGGCGAGACCGTCCATAATGTTGCAGGCATTTAGTATGCACTCTCTCTCACTCTCACCCTCACTCTCTGGAATTGATGCCTGGCTAACAATTTAGTGCTGGCGTTACAGATTCTGCCCTCACCAACCATGGCGTCCTGCAAGCCAGCCGACTTGGCGCACATCTTGCTGCGACCGATGTAAAGATTTCCCATATCTTCTCGTCGGACCTGCAACGCGCTGCCAATACAGCCGAGGCGATTCGATCCGCTCAATCGCCCGCCCCGCCCCATACTACGAAGCTGCAGATTCTTCGCGAAAAGGACTTTGGCTTCTACGAGGGTCAACACTACACCGCACGTCCACGTGGCCCTGATGCGCTGCTGGCAGAACATCGCGACGCTCCTGGCTTCCGGGATGTGGAGTCGAAGCAGGCCATGACGTCTCGTACTGAGGCGTTCGTCGCGGAGCATCTCGTCCCTTTGCTTCCTCAAGTCGATGAAGCTCATGCGATTGTTGTCGTCGCCCATGGCATCATTCTAGGTCATCTTTGGGGAAGCATACTGCGAAGATTTCAACCTATAAATGTTTCTGTTCTGCCTGGAGCAATGGTTACGCAACGCGGCTTGGAGCACCTGGGTAACTGGTTAAACACTGGTTACTTGGACCTCGAGATCAAGCTCAAGGCAGAAAGGGTTCCATTTGAAGGTTCACCCAAGGCAGACACTCCTTCGGAGGGGGAGCAACTGGAGTTACTGCCGGAAGCTCTACCGCCTCCGCAACAACCATCCCCTCCTTCCCCAATGTCTAACGCAGTGCCCACTGAGTCGCCTCAGCCTCAGTTCCTAGACATGTTACTTGTGGTGAAAGCAGTGCATTGTCAGGATCACCTCAAAGGTCTCAAAAAGACTCGGGGCGGTATTGGCAGCTCAAAGCATGACGCTTCGCAAAAGACCGTCGACTCGTTCTTTCCCAAGAAGCCACGAACCGAGTAGGCTTGACCACAACACATTGTGCTCAAGCCATTCTCTTAATAAGTAAGTTCATTACGATGTTTCATTCCTTCTCCGCCCTCAGTGAAATGATGATAAACCTTATTCACAGACCTGTTCTGAATTTTATGTGGACATACCAAGTTACAACTGCTGTCTGATCACTTACCTTACCAATCTCTTCTTGCAATTTATCTGTTGTCGAGAGTCATTGCTAACCATTTATCTTCAGGTATCAATTTTCTTCAAGTCGAAAACATTCCCGGATGCCTGGACGGCTCATTGAAAGGTGCCGCGTGAACAACAATTACTTCGGATAGAATATTTTATATTAGAATAAAAAATTTCAAGCCTGGCTTCTTCCAAATATGAGTGGTCCTTGTTGTTACGTGACTGCTCAATATTACCTGGTCTTTTCCCTGCTGTCTGAGAACCTTGAAGTAGTCGCCAATCTGTGGAGGACATCTACCTCTTCTTCGCTGTGCTCTTGGCTGATTCCATTGCAGCGTTTCGCGTCCTCAGTACTGCCATGTGCCATTATAGTATTACCCCTCGCAGTTCTTGGCCCAATTCTTACCACGAACCCTACAAACCTCTCGAATGGCCCCAATGACTCAATAAGCGGTACATCGTCCGCACCAACATGGCTGATGCTATCCCAATACATGTTCCCCGATCCACTGACTTTCATCACAAACAGCCGCTCTTATCATCCCATCCAATCATTGAATCTCTTGGTCGTTTCCTGAAGGCTTTCCAGAGACTTATACACAGTTAACTCTCCCCAAACATAAGATGACCTACTGTACCTCTAAATCGACATGGAAAAAGGTACCCGTGCTTAAATAATTCCAGTGATTTGGGTGATCCAGCTGTCGATGAAGTATTGGCTTTTAGTTGTGTAGGTATTTTGTGAACGGGGGATTTTCAGCTCAACGATTCACGAGCCAAACGCGAATTATTTGAGAAATTTATCCCCCTCATGCATTCATTCATCAATCTAGCTAAGGGTACGTCCCTACGAGCTTGCGAGGATTTAGGGGGGGTCCCGATACTAACTAAGATTGATTGATTCATTCATTCACTGCTAGCAGACTTCTATTTACGAACCTAGCTCTAATTCCTCACCCCATTCCATCACTTTTCGTCCCCCATTTCGTTGCACATCAATCAAACATAGCAAACCAGAAGTCCCTCCAGACCCTGTCCATACTTCACAACCAACCTACTCGACATTCTCAAAATGGAAAGTCGGAATCCCAGGAACCGCGCCCTCGGCAACAACCGGAAGAGCCTCAACCCCCTTCTCGCTCCCATCAACACCCACAAGCTTTCCACTCTTGCCTCCCTCGCCGACAAGGACAATGTCAACCTCCTTCAGCCCAGCCGCCTTCTTCAACCCAGCAACCATCTTGAGAAGGGTAGCAGTCTCGTCAAAAGCAAGCTTACGTTCAAAGACCTGATCGGGGCTCTCGCCACCCACAAGTCGTTTCTTGAGTCCCTGAACAAAAGGCATGGCTTTCTTCATCTCGCCTAGTTTGGAGATCTTGCCATTAAGTTCTTTGTCGTTGAAACCCTTGGTTTCAGGTTTCCAGGTTTCGCGGACGAGATCAATGTACTTTTCTTGCCAAGCTGGGAACTTGGCAGCGGCAAAAATGGTGAGCTTCTTAGGTTTCTTGAGGTCGTATCCAATATCTTTACCCTTGGCCTTCTTTTTTTGCTGTGCGGCTTCTGCCGATGTGATATTACTAGATGTATTCCGGACGTAATCACGAGCTGCTGAGAGGGCTGGGACAGGAGCTGGTACCACGGGGAAGAGGGCATTTTGAATGGTCGTTGGCTTGTTGAGGACCTCTAGCCAGATATGTTCAGACCAATGAGGAGCGATAACTGTTAGTAGAAGAGCTTGGAGTTCGATGTATTTGAACACAAGATCCTTGTGCATCTTGATTCCAGCCGCTACGCTGGCTTCTCGGTAGAAATCGCGAGCAGAAGTAAAATCATACAGAGCGGATTTCAGGGCTAGTTTGTAGTTGGTTTCTTCGTAGTGACCACGAGCTTCATTGACAATGGCATTCATCTCATTTTCGAAAAGGGCGTCAAGGAAGTCATTCTTTGGACCTGTTCGGAGATTTGCCTGCTCTTTGACTTCTTCAACAATCCATTCTCGAAGGGTAAAAAGGCGGAGAACGTTATTGTCAGCGACATCTTCCTCAAAGTTGGCGTCGGCTACTCCGTCACCAGCATCTGCCAAGGCGATTCTACTCGCGTCGGCGCCATATTTCTTGACCATGTCGTCCAAAGTCATGAAATTACCAGTAGATTTGGACATCTTCTCTCCATTCAAAAGCAAGTGACCATTGGCGCGAACACCTTGTGGCCAGTATTCGGGGGTAAAGATAGCAATATGGATGTAAAGGAAGAATGTAAGATGGTTGGGAATGAGATCCTTTCCAGAAACTCGGAGGTCCAAAGGATACCAGTACTCGAATTCTCTTCTCATAGAAGCAAGAGCCTCCTTCGAAATTCCACTGTCAAGAACATCATCGCTCAACTCTCGCCGTGCAAAGACATAATCCCAGACTTCATCTTTCATTTGCTCAGGTCCGATGCCAGCCAAGCCTTTTGTCTTGCCGAAGATGTCGTTGTGAAGATAATGTGCGATTGTGTAGTAAGCCATGTAAATGGTACTATCACTCAAACTCTCGACCAAGAATTGAGGATCCCACGGAAGCTTAGAGCCAAGACCGTATGTTCTAGCGCAAGCCCACTGGTTGAGCCAATTGAGCACACCTTCATATCCATTCTTCGTCTCTGGTGAAAATGTATTCATTCCCTTTCCATCAGCATTCTCCACATGCTTCAAGGCGACTTGCTTCCAGGATTCTTCACCATAATCAATATACCACTGATCCATTAATGCGACACAGCAGTCATCGCCAGATCTGCTTACGACCTTCTTCTCCGGTTCCGAGTATGCAAACCCTTCCTTAGCATCGATAAGTTGTTGGCGGACCTTTGGTTTGGCAACTTCAACCTTCTCTCCTTTGAATTCTCCAATTTCCAAAATACCTTGGTAGTACCCTTCCTTGTACGCAAGTTCCTTGGCCTCCTCAAGTTGCTTTGTATCTTTTGGTGATGCGATCTTCAATTTCTTGACGAGGAAAGGCGCGGTCAGGTTACCATATGATGGTGTGGAGATGATAGGAACGATCTCCAACTCCGCCCATTCTTTCTTGATGCCATAATAATCTGCCTTCTTCGCAAGATCTTTTACCGTAGCAAAGTCATCAGGACTGTCTGATGGAACCGATGTGACAACCCCAGTACCCTTAGTAGGAAGAACCGTATCCATAGGAAGAATTCGGACACCTTCCTTGTGAACCGACAATGGTGCGTTAACAAGAGTGCCGACACAAGCAGAACCGAGCAACTCCGCAACCTTTTCAAAAACTCCATTTTCAGGAAAGATACCTTGATAGGACATATTTCGTGCCGCTCTGTCAGTAATGACATAAAACTCCTTTTCAGAAACCTTGAAAACACCATATTTTATCTTTGGACCAACAAAACAGCATGTCTGTCCGTACATCGTCTCAGGTCGAAGTGTCGCAGGTACAAAAAAAACTTCGGCACCTTCTGGTAACTTCCCCTTAATCGCCTCGGCTGCTTCTGGTGCCCACTCCTTGACTTTTAATTTCAAAGCAGTATAATCTTGAGGTCCAACTCCCTCTCCCTCGCTTCGGTCGTGGTCCATACATGGCTGACCATCCTTAGGTGAGTAAATGGTATATCGCTTTCCAAACTTAATTTTCTTCAGCTCCTTGAGGCGATTCATCTGCCATCGTACAAATGCATCGTAGTATGGGTTGGCATCAGTCGTGACGAAAGATCTTCTCCAATCAATTCGTGCTCCGAAATTCGTAAGATCTCGCTTGCAAAGAGGCGGGAAATATTCCAGCCAGTATAGAGGGTCTGCGAAGCGGTGGATGTCAGAAGTAGGTATGCCGAGGGCCTTCATGATTTGAAATTGGTATTTCATCTTGACAACCTTGGACGCGGCCTTGCCCTTCTTCGCTGTGAATTTGGTGACATCCTCGTGGTGTGTACTTGGTGTTGCAGTCGCGGGCTTCTCCTCAGCAACATTCTCATCAGAGTATCCCTCGAAGTCCTTTCCGAACAACTTAATCTCATTGATAAGTTTATCGGCGCACGCTTTGATTGGCATACCCGTGCAATGGAAACCCAAGGGGAACAAACTTCGCTTTCCCTGCATACGCGCAAATCCAGCTGTGAATTCGATTTTGCTAACCGTAAAGCTGTGTCCGGCATGTAAAGTACCATTCATGTAAGGATATGCCATCGTACCGAAGAATTTTGGTGTTTGTTTGCGCAATTCGGCGGCTGTTATCGAATTGAGAGGAACTTCGGTCGTAGTAGGGGCATTGGGCTCGAAAACGCCATCCTTCTGCCATTTTTCCTGGTATTTTTTCTCGATTGCAATGAGAGAGTCTCTTTTTTCGGTCTGTACAGAGGTCAGTATGGGGTTGATGGTGGGGATCGCGGGGTACTTGCGCCCTTCAACTCCTTGGTCTTGGAGAGGGTGGCAGTCTCCAAAGCCTTCGCAGTTGCGTCAACTGTAGCCATGATTGCGGTGTTGACTTTCAAGGCCTCGGTGCTGAGTGTACCCTTCTCCAATTTCTTTATGTTGTTCTTACTCACTGGTGCGTCCTAGCCAAAACATGAAATTATTTAGGGCTGGTGGGGTCGGAGTCACTCACTGCATGGGTGCCTTATCGGAGGCGCAGATTATCAGGCTGAAAATATAAATCGCATCCAAGCTCAAGGTACTTCAAACAAGCTCTTGATCACCTCACTAAACACAATGTTGCCCACACTACTTCGCAGAACTGCCCAGCAGAGCATACCCAAGCAAGTACCATATATCTACACGAATCCCTACCGCGCAAAACGAATATGGCCTCCAGACTTCTCCAAACTCGATCGAAAGCATCAGTTCCGCCTCGAGCGAAAATACAAGAGAAGAACTAAGCTCAAGTTTGCACGGCCGAGGTGGACGAAAGGTGTGAAGATCGCACAATTTGGATCAATTGTTTGTGGGTGAACCAGTGCTGTCCGGGGGATACTATCTACAACCAAGGATATATGTTGATTCGGTGCTGTAGTTGTGATTGTATACGGAGTTCTGTTCTTGGACTGGAACACCTCGAGCAGCGTCAATCCCGAAAACCCACCTTTCCATGCGGTAGGGATACATTTCAGGCCCCATAGGTCTTTTGTCTTACTTATTGAAATACTTGCTGATCTTACTTTAAGGTTCGGAAATGGTTCTTTGGCTTGACCGGGTCAATATGGTCAAGGGATCAAATGCAGCGACCTGGTACGGATTCTGGGTCGCAGGAATCCCACGAGGCTTCTCCTGTGGCTCAAGCTCGTGGAAGATGATATGTTGTTCTTCAACATACTATCTATCCTTGTACTTGTATCCGTTTCTCTTGTATTGATACGTTTCAGCCACTGCATTGCGGCGATGGAAGCCACAGGCGTTTTTTGTCATTTTTCAACTCCTACGAGCAATGAAGCTGCATATTCGAATTTGGCGTCCATATAAGGCGTACTGTTCACTTCGTATCATATAGCGAGTACCAGGTGCCTGCTTTGATGCTAAGTTGGCACAATCCCGAATACTACGCCTTCCCTTACGTACTATCATAGGTAGTGGCTCAACGGAAGAGCTTGTAATCAACTCTTTGCCGAGGTACCTAGAGTTTTACGTAGTTGCTGTTGTTGCCTTGGCTTATTACAATATGTCAGAACCTTGGAATGTTTCTACCCAAGTACCTGGTACCTAATCGTCGGTCACATGCCCGCTACTGGCGCCAGCGAAGGTAGTTAATATTGGTTATCGTGTAACTGTTTTATAATAACCCCCTATTCTCCCATTTTGATCTCGATTCTTTATGAATGCCCGGCACAATAGTGGTTAGGGTTAGAATGAAAGAAATCTTAAAAACGAGAGATCCTCTTTCGTTTTAACCTCAATTCTTTCTAACAAACCAACGCAATTGACCTTAAATCGGGCGAGAAGGAGGGGTCTGGTATTTCATTTAATGCGGTAGTAGTTGCTGAAAGTATTGCTGAAATGCAGCTCCCGGTCTGCAACCTGTCACCGCTTCCCGCACGCCCCCTGTTTAAGCGACAACGACACCTCGAGCATACCCAAAGCGATTTCTTGCATCTTCAAACCAAACTCCTTCCTCTTCCTCCACCACTTTTATTTCCTCGCATACTCTACCGTCACGTTGAGCCATCATCCCACGTCTTGACCCACTGTCTTGTAAGCATCGACCCGCAATCCCTCTCTCCCCCTACCCTTCCCTCAGCCCTCATTCCAAATCCCATCCCAAAAGAATAGTACTCGGTCAGAAGTCACCTGATCGGTGACCAGAACGTAGATTGCTCGGCTAGGCTTGCGACGACTTTCAATGTCATGGGGCGCGGCCTGGGTAGGGAAATAAATCAGATGCACAGTTTCCTTTAACAGGCAATAGTTCGAGCAGCTCGGCGTGGCTGGTGGAATTACACATGTAGAGTGTGCAAAAAAAAAAGATCAAAATAAAACGGCAAAAGGTTCGTGCCCCTGTTCAAGATTTTGGGCAATTTCCTGGGCCATTATTGGCTCACCAGGTACTCCTCCCCACTTATTAAATATACTATATCCTTATACCCACTACAGGCTAGCCAGTACTATAGTTAGTTAAGAGCGGCTACGTTTTTTTAACTTATTAAACATACGAATTGTTTAGCTTACGAATAAGAATGAGGGCAAGGGGGAGGACTAAGAGCTAATAGATTTATAGTAAGGTTCAGATTGGATTGACGAAAAACGGCTGGAAGCCGCCTACGCTCCCGCAGAGCTTAATGCTCATCCCCTCTTCTCTCGATGTGACAAAGGACTCGAGGCACAGGGCATTGAAGCGGACTGTTTCCATGACAGGCTCTCAGGCTTCCTTGCACTTCCCTTCCATGACGAGCGTACAGGTAATGGCCAAATATCTACCGTATTAATTGGTTTAGAGCGCCTGGCGCTCTAAACGGTTTTAATAATCTGCGCTCGTTTATACCGCCAGGTCCTAACGACTCTCAAAACTGGTGTACTATTTAAGGGGTAGTCTGAAATAAGCGAATCGTACGCTATAAGAGCCTGTAAATCAGGCTTTGGGGGAGATTTTCCATTTATTTAACCTACCTACTTTCCTATACCGCCAGGTCCCACGGTAATTCCAGATTATTTTTTCGTTTAGAGCGTCAGGCGCTCTAAACCAATTAATACGGTACTGGCTCGATAACTCAGCTACCACTTATAGTCCAATGGATCGGCTATGCAAGGGCTGTTCGGAGGATTGGAAACGATACTCGACAGAGCTTAACGCACATGTGTTAATCAGAGACTGGCAGCCCCTTCAAGCGCCACGGTCCGATTGAATACAGCAAGGTTGAGGCACCTGGAGCCATGATGCAGTTTTCATGAAAAGTGCAACCACCATAAAACCTGCACCCTGGGGCGAACTACGTAGGGCTTGAGGCAACGCAAAGATCCCGTCTTCCCATTTGGCAAGCTTGCTAGCTGAAAGACAAAAGCAGAAGGTATTGTGCGTAGGAGACTTGTTTTGTTATCGGCATTGGCTTGTAAACTGCAGTGATTGGAAATACACCACATCTTTCATGCATGACGACGATTCAATGGGCGAGAAGTGATGGCGACACCGAAGACCTCCTTACATGTGGAAGCGCAGTGGGATACTCGGACTCATTCTAGTAACGAAACGTGTCATTAAGTTGCTTTAATGCATTTGCAATCATGAGTGTCAGGAAGACAGTCAGAGGTTAGGTCGCCTTCTTTAGCAAGTTGGAGTTCATAGGTTGTCTTGGAGGAAATGCCATACACCCACCACTTTGCCGTTCGATAGAATACGACAAGGTGAGAAGTCGCTGAAGTTTCCAGACAATGATTATGTGCGCACGGGATGGAATAGTGGTTCGAGTGGAGTAGGTGTGCTATCGTCATTTGATAGGGCTGATGTAGGGGGGTTGCGGATCCTGTTCTGCAGCGGACTCATTCAGCTGTATCGTCCATCAACGCTTCTAGCCCTGATATTCATATCGAGGACTAAACTCTGAATTTGCCGGCTCTGAGTCTGCGACTGAGGCTTCCTATTCCAGCCGTCCCGCCCCTCATAAGTCCTGCGCCATCGAGTGCCCTGCGTAAAATATACTCTCAAAGACGCTTTTATGGCACTCAAGCTACATGCCCAACTCATGCCCCGATCCCCAAGCACTACCAAGTCCAAAAATCAATTTCGAGTTAAAAGTCTCGCCTAAAAGCAGGGTTGTCGCTCTCACCTCCCCGCCCAGGCAAAGTTCCCACCCATACCCATTCCCAAAGCACCTCCGCCTCTTCCTTCGTTAACCGGTCGCTTGGCCACCTTACCCTGGGCCTTGACGCCATCCACCACACGATCCAATTGCGTCTCGATTACCACCCCCCCTACTATCATTTCACTCAGTGTAGTATGTAGTGTCTCGAAATTAAATATCAAGTCCAGCTCACAGACATTTTCAAATAGCCGGTCTAGCGCTTCGACGTAGACCTGGATGAGATCAATCAGGGCCAGAGGTGACTCCGTAGAGGTGCTGATGATAATGAAGTAGAGGGTTGCGTAGTGACGGTAGGTGACGAGAGAAGGGGTATCATTGTGTTCCGAGGACGAGGTGTGGGATGTGCCAGAGGAGGCGAGGAGAGGCGGCAGCGGGAGGAAGTTGCAAGAGCCAGCGGGGCGATTCGAGACCAGCGTGAAAATTTCCGAGATGAGTCGTTGCTGAACCGATGTTTCCTGCACCGATGCGCGTCAGTCGACCATCGTACGGCGTAGAAAGCAGAAGACGCTGGTGAAGGGAATCCAAGTCAGGGAGGCGGTCACAGCCATACTATGCCATGTCATACCAGTTGAGTGTAGAATTTGGTCAAGCGGGGCTGACCAGCATTGTTGAAAACGAGCACGGCGTTGATCATGGTGGTAGAGGCTGCAATACCTGGCTTGTTGGTAGCGACAAGAGGGTATTCAGAAATGGCCGAGGAGGTTGCGAAGGTGTGTCGCGGAGGGAGGCCTGGTGTCTGGTTGTGGTCGAGGCTGCCAGGCCAGGTGGTGCGGGACAGAAGGCTGTCCCCGAAGGCTGCAGTTGGGTGGACGTTTTTCGGCTGACGATCTCCGGCTTCCGCTTCCGAAGTGTGGGGAAAGCTCGAGCTTTCTTGCTTGCTTTTCATCCGTGCTGGCTGCGCTTATTTCACGCTCGGTCTGCATGTTACGCAAAGCCAACGACCGACAAACCTCCCAACTCACAATTTCACAACCACCATCCATCAGACACCCGTTCATACCCGCGACAGCTTCATCTCAACTCGCGATTGCGATCGACCATCCCTTTCTCTACCACCGTACATCGTATTGCATCATGGGTCGCGCCGCACTTACGAACGCCGCGGGCCGATTGGCTCGCCAGAGCAAACCGCGAACAGCACCAGCAGCAGGATTCCTTCGCAGAAGTGGCCTTAGCCAGCGCCAATTCGTGTTGCCATCTGCAGTCTACAGCTCCCGGGTGTTTTCGCCGCCGCTTTCCAGGCTATTCGCGACAAGCAGACCCCTTTCCAAAGGTCTGTCACCCGAAAGCGAGAACCCGCAGCCCAAAGAAGCTGAACCCCAAACTGTAGCCTCTGCCCCAGCGGATCTTACCTCCAAGGAGTACCATGAATTGAGCGATAGGTACTTGGAAAATCTGGTGGAGAAATTGGAGGACATGCAGGAAGAAAGGGAAGATTTGGAATGCGAATACAGCGTATGTTCTCGGCCGAAAGCGGAGAATACCCACCACTGACTTATAGTCATAGGACGGCATCCTCCACATCGCTGTTCCACCAGACCACAAATATGTCATCAACAAGCAACCTACGAATAAGCAGATATGGCTTTCATCTCCGATTTCTGGCCCCAAGCGCTATGATTTTGTCGTGACAAGCGAGGGACAGGATGCGAAAGAAGGCACAGGCTCTGGACAGTGGGTGTATTTACGCGATGGATCTTCGCTGGATGAACTCTTGCGAGCAGAGATTGGTGTATCAATGTCGGATCCTTACTCACCTACGCCCGAGCTTGAAGAATAAGATAGATGGTGGGAGATGATCGATGGACGAGCACTTGTTTTGATAGGTGACGTGCGTATTCAGCCTTAAATGCGCCATGCAAGGGCGTGGCATGAACCCTTGGAATTCATGTCTATTGTACTGCTGTATGAGTCTTTTAACTCCGTTAGGTGTTTCGATGGCAAGGCACTTTCTCTCCATAGTGGGATGGCGGACGGCGTTGCGACATGAGCGTTGGTTCAATTCTGACTATATGGCAAATATCTACTCTATGATATCGTCGTGTGCTATCTAGAATTCGGCAAATTGGATTGAATATGTGCCAGAGTGTGGTAGCTGCAGGCTACTTACACTAAGCAATGAGCGTACATTGCGGCAACCGTTTCGAACTCTCATTTGCAAAGAGAAGTTTCCACAGCCGCCATATGTTTATTCCTTCGAGCCACTGAGCTTGCTATCTACTCGCAGGCACCGCTCCTTGGCTGGTTGAGGAGCAAGCAATTTCTGCTTCCCCATGGCCACCCTGGAAGAAGCAGTTGAATATTCCATGTGGCATCCACGCGCAAGATCTTCCCGACAGTCGTTGGAGCAACACGATACCCGCTCAATCGATACAGCATGGTTTTGTTTCAGACAACTCCTTCACCGGGTTCTCTAGCCACACATCGGGGATCAGCTTGCAACCGCCCTGCCTTGCGCCAAATGGGGAGAATTATGTTGACCAATAGCATGCCCCGGTGCGTAAAGTCCATGAAAGTAAATATCGTTAAAAGAACGAGTTTTAACTTTAGGTGAGATATTTAAAATATAATTATAAGAGTAGTTATTACTTTATTATAATAAATCCTATTATAAAATTAAGCTCTAAAAAAAAGGTAAAAATTATAGTTTTAATTATAAATAATAGATTATTCTCTTATAGAAAAATAAACGAATAAGAAATAAAGTAATTTAAATAGAAAATAATAAAAAAAAGAAGAAAAAAGAATACAATAGAGAATATTAAAGCTTAAAATAGAAAGAAGGTTTTAATTAATAATTATCGGAAATTTTATTCCGAATTATTAATAATTAATTTCTCTTAGAAATTATTTCTTGATTTTATAAATATTTTTAAAGAAATAAGTTTTATTAAATGCTTTTAAAAAAAATAATAATTATAATTTCTAAGTAATATTTTAGAATCTTTATTTATTTTTTTATATAATTTAAATACTTTTTTAATTATAAAAAAATAGAAAATTAAATATAATAATAATTTCCTTTTATTATAATTATATATAAAATAAATATTCTTATAATTAAATCTTTTATAATAATTTATAAAATCTTTATATTCTAATTTAATCGTAATTAAATAAGTTAATATTAATCTTAATAAATATAATATAAGAAATTTAAGGATTTATTTAATAATCCCTAATAAATTATATTTTTTAAGAAAAATAACGTTTTAAAATCTTTATATTTTAATAATTCCGATCTCTTTTATATTTCGACTAAAAATAATAATATAAAACAGAGGGTTTAAGAGATTATATCTTTTAATCTTAATATTAATAATTCGGTTTATTATTTTACTTCCTTTAATTCTAATATAATTAAAATATTATTTTATTTTAATTTTATTATCGAATTCGAATATAATATTATAGAATTCATTAAATATTATTTAAAAGGTATTAAATGAATATAAGAATAATTAAAAAATAACTTTAAGATTATTAAAATAAATCTAAATATTTAAAATTAAAAATAATAATTTAGAATTTAAAGCGATTTTTAAATTATATAATATTATAAATATTTTAATATTATAAATTTCGAGAGAATTCTTAAAATAAATAGATTTAATATCGATAATTTTATTTCTTTTAATAATATAAATCCTTTCTTTTATAAAACTATTATTTAATTTAAAACCGTTTATACAAATTATAAAATTTATATTAAAAATAAAAATAAAAAAATCGAAAAAGGATTATTTATAATTTTTCTTATTAAATCTAAAAATTAGATTATCGATTTTATTATAAATTATTTTTCTATTATAATTACGCTTTTAAAAAGAATTTTAAATCAGATTAATAAATTCTATTATTAAAAAAATGGTTTTTATTCGTAAATAAAAATATATATTTATAAAAGCTTAATTCTTAATTAATATATTATTGATTTTCGTTTTAAAAAAATAAATAAAATTAAAATAATAAAATCTTATAATTCCTTTATTTTTTATATTAAAGCGATTTCTAATATTAATAAATTGGATTCTTTAAAAAGAATTAATTATTAAATAGTTTTATAAATCGGAAATATAATTCTAATATTAATAAAAATAATTTTTTTTAATAATTTTTTTTAATAATTTAAATATTATTTTTAATTCGTTTATTTTTCTTTCTTAAAACGGTATGAATCTTATTAGAGAATTAAGTTTTATATTTAAAATAAGTAATAGAGAGATTATATACTATTATCGCTTATTTTATAAGATAAGAGAGAAAACTTCGAATTATATTAATTATTCCTTCAAAAGTATTAATAATTTTAAGGGTTTTAAAGATTATTTTATTAATATATTCTTTAAATATAAATCAAAAATAGAAAAAAAGATTTAATTATTTAATAATTTCTAAAAAAGGAATTATTATCCTTTTAATTTTAAAATTAAATAATTAATAAATATTATAATTTTTTTTAGATTTAATTTTATTAATTTGAAAGAGTTCTATTTTTATAATATTAAAAGTAATCCTTTTTTCTTTTTTTTATTTAAATAAAATATCGATTTATTTAATAAAAATCTTTATATTCTTTATTTATAATTTAGAGATTATTAGTATTTTAAAATCGTTAATATATTCGAAATATATTTTAATAAATAGAATTCCGATCCTTTTTATAAAAATAATAATAATATAAAATATAAATAAAATAAAGAAAATTAGAGAATTTTAAAAAAACCGTAATTTAATAATAAAAATAAGCTTATTTCGTTATTTAATTTAATTTATATTATTCGATTAATAAAAAATAAAATAATTTAATAAATAATATTTTTTAATTATTTTTATTCTTAAAGTCTTTTAATAAATCTATTATATAAAATTACGTTAAATATACTTTTAATATTTAAAATAAAGAATATTATTTTAAATTCTTTTTTAATCGCTTTTTTAATATTATAAAATAATAAAATAATAAGATTTATATATATATAAAAGAAGAGAATATTAAATTGATTCTCTATTAATATTTTATATTTAATATAATCTAAGAAAATCGTTTAATGATTAAATGTTTAAGCTTTTTTTGATAATTAAAAAAAAGAGATTAATCGATAAATTCTTAAAGAGAAATTATTTAATTTATTTATTTTTGGAATAATTATAATAATAATTAATTTAAATATTTAAAAATAATAGTTTATATTTATATATTCTTAAAAAAGATTATAAATTATATTTTTAATAAATGGTTAAATTATCTTAAAAATATTTATAATAAATTTATTTTTATTAAATATAATTAAAACTTTATTCAATATAATATTTTTAATTTCTTTAAATATAAGAAATATAAACGGAAAAGATTATATTAAAACTATTAAATAACTAAATAGAATGTCTTTTATTTTTATTTTATTTATAAGAAGAATATTAAAAAATATGTATTTTTTCTTTTTAATAAAAGAATTAAGTTTATTACTATTAAGATCTTTTATAGAGAGAGTTTTAAAGGTTTTAATCGATTTATATTAATTATAGATTTTAAAAATATTCTTATTTTCTTTATATTTATTAATAAAATTTTAAAAATATTAATTTTTAGTTTTAATAATTATATATTTAAACTTCTTTTAAACTTTTATAATTAATTTATAAAAGGATAAAAGAGATTTTTTAATTTATTTGAATTTTATAATAATATTTTTATAATCGTTATTCTATTAGAATTAGCCTTAATTTATATTTAACATACGTTTTATATTTTTTTATAAATATTATAAAATATAATTATAAGGAATTTTATATAATTATTAAATTATTTATTAATTAGATTATTAAAAATTTCTATTATTTAATAGTTTTAAAGTTTTAATTTTAAGAATTTTAGAAATAGTTTTTTTATTAATTATATTTTTATAAAATAGGGTAATTTCTATATTCGAATTATTTAAAAGAGGAAAAGAGATTTTAATTAATAGATAATTTAAAGGAAATATTAAAGAGAGATTTATTTTAATTTTTATATTATTAAAGAAAAGATTAAAAGAATAATAAAAGAGATTGAATATATTCTTATTTATTTAATTTATTATTATATTTATATTTAAAAATAAATAAAAATTCTTTTATTTAATTTATTTAATAAAATCGGGTATAAATTTTAAAAGGGATTTATTATATAATAGTTATTAATATATATATTTAAGATGAAAATCTTTATTTATAAAAAAGTTTTAAATATATAAAAATTTAGAATTTAATATAAAATAAAGACTTTTCCTTTTATTTTTATTATTTAATAAAGTATTATATATATTAAAAATATATAAAAGAAGGTTATTATTTACAATAATTTTAATATATATTAGATTTCTAATTTTATTTTTTATTTTAATAAAAGGAAATTAATTTATAATAAAACTTATATTTTTCTTAATATATATAATAATTCTAAAGGATTAATTTCAAATATTAAATAAAGTATATATATATTAATATTATAGGTTGAAATATATATTAGAATAATAGATAATTTAGGTTAAATATAATTGATTAAAGAAGGAAGAATTATGATTATAATTGAACTAAATATATATATAAACGAAGAGTCGTATACGAACTATAAATATAATATATATTAGTAATAATATATAAGTAGTATATATATTATAATATTAGGAACTCTTCTTTAAAGAAGAAGTTTATAATAAATAAAAAGGATTTATTTTAATTTCTTTAAAAATGTTAATTTAAATTAGTTATATAGTTTTATTTAATAATAAAGAAATTAAAGTTAAATAATAAAGAAAGAATTAAAAATAGATTATATAAAAGGCTTAATTATATATAAATAGTATATATAAGAAAGAAAGAAAAGAAAAAATATTCTAAATTTATTTTATTTATTCTTTTATATAGATATATAATTTATTAGTATTAATGAGATTTTTTAAAGTTCGGTTAAAAGAAGATTTCGTTATAATATTAGTAAAGTTATTATTATTATTAATCTAATATATATTAAATATCTTATATTATTTATATATTTATTTAAAAATTATAATATTAATTATTAAACGTTTCTTTTTAATAATATTTAATTTAATAATATATTTATAAAAGAAATAGAAGTTAATATATATTATAAATAATATATTAAGAAGATTAAATTATTTAATAATTATTTTAATAATTAAAATAAATATAAATCTTATATTAGTTTCGATTATTATAATTAAAATCTTGAATATAAAAACCCTTTAAATAATATATTTACTTTTAATAGAATTTTAATAAATTATATTATTAATAAATATAAAATTAAAGTTATTATTATTATATTATTTATTTTTAATAATAATAATAAAACTAATTTAGAAATTTAAATCTTTATTATTTATGAATAAGTTATTTAGGAATATAAATATTAATATAATAAAAAGGTTAAAAGGAATATAATTAAGGTTATGATTCTTATAATTTATTTATTAAGAAAATTATTTATTAAAAGTAGTAATTTCTATAGTTTTTAGTTTTTAAACTTAAATAATAATAGAGAGGTTGAAAACGATTTTTAATTAACAAATATTTATAATATAAATATTATAAATATATTAAATAATATATTAAATCGTATTATTAGATAAGTTTATATTTAATAGTTCGATTTTCTTTATTTATTTCTTTTAATATAATTATAAAGTATTACTATTTTTTTTAAAAATATAATTATTAAAAATAAGGGGATTATTAATAATAAGTTTCTCTTTTAATTTAATCGTAAAAATAAATTTCTTTTTTTTTATAATAATAAATTTATTATTATATAAAATGATAATATCGTTTATTTATATACTAATAATTTCGAATTAATTAATTAAATTAGAAATTAAAAAGTAAGGATTATAGATTAAGATATTTATATTGAATTTTTTCTTATAATATTTATTATAAGTAGCCTATTAATATATATTAATCTTAATAATTTCGTATAAAGATTTAATGATAATTATAATCGATCTTAAAAAATAAAGAAATTTTAATTTTTAAAGAAATTTAATAAAAATAAATAATTTTAAATTTAATTATAATTATATATATATTTATATAATATTATAAAGAAAGATATTTATTTATAATTAAAAATTTTTTTTAATAAAAGAAAAGGTAAATAAAAGAAGGAATCATTAATTAATATATTAAATAATAAAGGATTAAATAAAGATTTTATTTTTATTTCGATTATTAAATCTTATTATAATTAATTTGGACTTTTTATAGAGTTTTCTAATAATTTTACTTTTAATTTCTTTGATAAAATAAGAATTAAAAATTTAAGTATTATTATATTATTTAAAGTTATATAAACCGATATAAATAATATTATTTTTAAATATTGTATTAGTTTCTTTTTTATTGGATATTTTGAAAAGGATATTATTAATAATGATTTTTTTTTTTAAAGTTAAAGGATAAATTAATAATCGGTTTTCTTTTTATTTAAAGTAAAAGTATTTATAATATAAATATTAGAAAATAAATATATATTAAAATATTTTCTAATAATAATTAATTTGATTTCGTTATTATAAAACTTAATAAAGTCGTTTTTATAGAATAATATAATATTCGATTTTAATTATAATATTATATTTATTAAAAGAGTTTTCTTATTCTTTAATTCTTTTAATTGGTTTTGGTTTTATTTTATAGTTTAATTATTTTATAAAATTGAAGATTTTATTTATATAATTAAATTACCCTATTAGTTTTCATTATTAAATTCTTATAAAATAAAAATAAGATTATTTTTATTATTATTATTATCGGAATTATTATTATTAATATTATTATTTTTAAAGTTATTAATTATTAGTTTTAAATTATAATAAGGTTTTATAATAATTAATCGGAAAATAATAGAATTATAAAGTATTATGATTATATAAGTTTTATTATTAATAATAAATAATTTAAAAGAATTAATCTATTTTTTGTTCTTTTTTTATATATAAATATTAAATTATAATAAAAGATTAATAATTGTGGGAATATTAAGGCTATTATATATATATATAATATTATGAACTATTTAAATTATATAGATCTTTTAAATTTCTATTATTATTTTTTAGATTATTTCGCTTTTTTTAATTATATTTAGAAAAGATATTAAATTCTTAAAGAATTTAAGATATATATTAAAAATAAGGAAAGTCGGAATTAAATTATTAAAGCTTATAATATCATTAATTATTTTAATAATAGTTTATAATATTTAATTTAAGTGATTTAAAAGATATTTATTATGAATCATTTTAAAAAGTCTATAAAAAGGAATATAATATCGTTTAACTTTTCTAATATTATAATAAACTTTAATTAGAATATTCTTAACTTTAATCGTTATAATAATAATATTCGATTTAAATTTTTAAGAAATTAAATTAATATTTTAATTTATAATAAAAAGATTTAAAAGATTAAAATATATATCGATTTATATTTCCTTAATTATATTCTATACAATTTTAATATTTATATCTTAAAAAAATCTAATAACTTAAAATAGTATTCTAATATTTATAATATATATAATTAATTTATTATTAATATATATAATATTAATAATAATAATATAATTAAATTGAATATTATTATTTTTTAATAAGAATTTAAATTATTTTAGGCTTTTATTATATATTTAATAATAATAATAGAATTTTATAAGCTATTTAAATATACCTTTTAATATATTCTTATCGGTTTTATATAAGATATTATAAAGATTTTAAATTATAAGATATTTAAACTAATAATAAATATTTCGAACTTTAATATTTATAAAATAAGATTATATAAGTATTTTTATTAGTTTATTAATTAAAAGCTAAAAATACCTTTATTTATATATAATTAGAAATTTATTATTATTTTAAATAAAAGTATTAATAATATTATTAAATGAAATTTTAAATCTATTTATATTCTTTAAATAAAATAGAAATAGAATATTAATTAATATAATATAAAATATAATCTTTTTAAATAATATAAGAATAATAATAATCTTAAATAAAAATATTTCGTTTTTTTTAAAATAAATTCGGTATTAATTTATAATATTAATATTAAATTAGATTTTAAGTTTAAGTTTTTATAATATAATAAATTATATTTTATTAATAATAGAAATTTTAATAACTTTAATATTAAATATAATTCTTTAGAAAATATATTCGGAATGTTATTCTTAAAAAATAAATAAGAAATTATCGAATAAGGGTTTAATAATTCTATTAAAAATATTAATTCTTATAATTATATAATAAATTAATTAGTAATATAATTTCTTAAAGAATTTTATATTATTAATAATTTTATATTCTTTAGAAAAATTTAATTTTATAATATTAATAATATATTAATCGAAAATATTTTCGTTTTTATTTTTTTTAAGAATAATTATATTAATAATAAATTATTAGATTTTATTAAATGCATTAATATTAGTTTTATAAATACTTTTAATATTTTTATACTTTATAAGAAAAACCATATAATTTCTAATTATTAAAGATTTTTTAAATAAAAATATAAAAGATTTATATTTTTTATAAGCCTTTTTATAATTTTTAAATAGATATTTCTATAAATAGTAAACTATTTTCTAATAAATATAATATTTCTTATTTTAAGATATTTATTATTATTATTTATAAGAAGAAAAAGAAGTTAAATTATAATATCGGATATATTATAAAAGGAATCGATTAAAATTTTTAATTTAAGAATAGAATTAATTATAATTTCTTTTATCTTTATTTTTATTTTTATATTTATTTGATTTATTATATTAATGATTAATTTAAATTTATTAAATTTATTTTATATTATTAATAATCTTAAAATCATTAATATTATTACGGAATTATTTAATAATAAATTAATTATTCTCTTAATTTTATATAATAATTCTAATTATAATTCGAAATTAAATATATATAATTTTATAAATAACGATTAAATTAAAAATTATTATTTTATATTTTTTAATTCTTTTATAAATAATAAGAATTTAATCTTTTAAATTTTAATTCCTTTTATATAATATTAGAAGTTTATATTAAATAGAATTAGATTTATCGAATAATAATTTTAAATATTTAATATATAATTTAAATAGATTAAATCTAATAATTTTTATAAATATAAATTTATATTATTCTAAGATATAGAATTATTAGGTTTTATTAATTTGAAATTTAGTTTTTATATTAAATATTATACGATTAAGGCTAAGATTTTTATTAATTATTTTATTGAAATAAAATTGGGTTATATAACCTTTAAATATAATAGAAAAAGCTTAGCCTTGAAAATTATAATTTATATCAATTTAAATATAACGTGGTTTATCACCGAGCGGCGCACTTCCCCACCACCCATCACTTTGGAACACAATTAAACAACCACAACACATTATATTAATTTAAACTAC